>VDFB02281492.1:1016290433-1016394589 GCA_007258455.2 Sequoia sempervirens | reverse complement strand
TATATATATATATATATATCCTATTTTTTGTTTTAACTTATAGGTTTTAGTTTAATATATATTTTCTAGAAATAATGTTGGAGCAGCAAACATTGAAAGGGCAATATCTTTGTGTTATTCCTCACTATCCTATTTTTACTATTACTAGCACTTGCACCAAAAGAAGGTGCAATGGTTACACCGATTGTATTTTATGAATTCCTTCTAAAAGGATGTTGAATCATTGCAAATCGATGAAAAAACAAAGATGCTAACTTATTTGTCTATGGGAAGATGATTAGTCAAATGTAACACCTTTGTTTTTTTTACGTAACATAGAAATGTGGTTTCAAATAAAAATTCGATAATATCAAAAACATGACGGTACCTAATTGTATCATGAGTCTTGACCAAGTAACCAACCATGTGAGAGGATGTACCCATCTGAAAATCCAAGTCATTTGTCACTTATCAACACAATCTTTCAAATTTTAATCATTTTGTCACTCCAATCCTTGGCCTTGTGACATTTGGTCTTTAAACTGCAAGAGCGAGTATAATGACACAAAAGTGTGAAGAAATATGATTTACAATGTACAAGGTTTGCGAAGAAGTAATAAATTAACAGAATCAGATGATATGATCTCTGCTAACCACTTAAAGTGGAAATAGTTCTAACAACCATGGCATTTGCAGCATCAACATAGCTGGTATCAGTTCACTAATAAATTAATAATTTTGTCAAGAAAATGGTCACAAAAATAATCTAAAGAACATGAAAAGAAAATAAACAAAAATTTAAAACCACCAAATAAATGTAAAATTCATTTAACAGCTCAAAGTATTTCAGAACCATAGAACCAATATTTTAATTTAATTAATACATCATTAAATTTTATAACTATAGATATCCTATTATCAATACCTCCTACATTTCAAGCATCATATTTGGTAAGCCATATAACTTCTACATAAATCCTCGAGGTTGTGAAACCTTTGGAGAGAGAGAGGTTGGGTCCTTTTTCCACTTCATTCTCGACTTACATGCTAAGATTTTGTATAGAGTTGATAATTTTAATGTGGACCTAAACTTTGTGTCCATCCATGCAATCCTCACCCAATAAGAGGAATACAATTCTTATATTGAGAGCATGATTCCCACTACATATTCAACATTTTGTGCCTTCACCTGTAATTGCTAAATAATCTACACTTGATGACGGACATAGAAAAAGTAACTCTTGATGTCTTAAGAGAACTCAACATCCCAACAATTCATGATAAGGAAGGATCAAAAGTTGGTGATGATACTTCTCTTCCAGAAGTTAGCTCAAAACAGGGCTTGATTCAAATAGAGTCAATTCCTTCGGAAATTCTAGGAAGAGATGTAGAAATGAAGGAGCAAGAAGAGGACAAAGCTTCTAATAATGTTGAAGCCCCTCCAGAGTAGAATGAAAACATTGGTCATGGAAATTAGGATGATGAACAAGCTAAGGCTAGCCCTCCTCTGGAACATAAAACTAATGAGCAAGAATCTATGGACCAAGAACCTCCGAAGCTAACTAAAGAAGAAGAAGTGTCTCATGGCATGGTAAGAGACACTACTATAGCCACACAAGATCCTGTTGACTCAATTAGAGAGTTTTTGGATAGGCAGCAAGAAGCTCAGATTTTGGATACACCTGAGTTGCTACAAGGACCAATCAACTTAGACTCCATGTCACCTTGCAGAAATTAAAATTAGGGACAATTTTCCAAGCTAAGGCTCAGGAAGAAATTGTGAAGTACCATATTGAAAATAGTGAGCTCATTGATGCATATGATGTTTTAGAAAAAATGATGCCTGGATTGTAGAAGGACACATCTCTAGCCCCCACTGAATAACTCAAAAGGCTAATAAACTTTGTAAGTTCACATTTTGAGTCTTTTGAAAAGGCTGCGGATAAAAAGGTTAGAATAGAGATTAATAATAAAAGGTTAGTTGAGATGAAGAATTAGTTAGCTCAAGATAGAATTTTATTGGATAATAGCATTATGAATGTAGATATTGCCATTAATGAAGCCAACAACATATACAGATTTTGTCTAACATGGCTAGAAACTAAAAAAGAAATGGAGAAAATAGATGCCATGGAACTTCAACTGCTAAAAATTTCAGAAACATATGATCCAACATTTGATTCCATCAACAACAAGAAGGTAGAAATTGAGGGTATTCATGCAAACATAAGCAATCCGTTGAATCAAAAAGAGGCCATTAAAAGTAGAATGTGCCAACTCAAAGATATAATAGGTTCTAAGATTGACTCTATGACTGGTCTAGTAGCTGAGGCAGTGAAGATAAAGGAAATAACTGAAGTGCTTACCACTGTACATAAAGCAGAGGAACAGGTGTTCCAGGTGAATGGGAATATTTAGATTTTGAGCAATGTTAAGGCCCAGTGGGATGGAGAGATTGCTCAATTGAAAACCATATACACAAACATCCTTTCCACTTATAGTAAGTTATGTGATTGCACTTTTACATATGTGACCAAGTATAACAGTTTTGAAATTTTGATGCAATTTTGTAGTAGAATAAAAAAATTGTAGTAGAATAGAAGAATTATAAGAAGAAATAAGTTTAAAACAAACATCAAAATAATCTCAATATTCTCAAAAATCACTAAAACTAAGAAAGAAAATAATATAAGATTTTTTTAAGAAATTCAAAGGAATGTATGGATATTTAAAATTAGAGATTTTAATAACATCCTAAATTATAAACATTATAAAGAATGGGATTGGGATTTCTTTTTGGTTGAGTGTGGAGATTTTAATTATTTTGGGCATTTAATTCCCAACGTGCAAGCATCTTCAATCATTTCTCCAGGCTCCCTTCAAAGTGGGGTTTCTGTTCATTTAGCTTTCTTAGGATTCCTTACAACTGGATTTTTAACAAAGGCATAAGGCACCATAAGTGGTATATGGCTCTATTTGCTCCCAACAGAGCTTTGGAATCAGAGGCCCATTTTCGATTTAGTTTTATTTTTGGGTTTTCCGGTCTTCAATTGCGGGGTACTAAAATGTGCTCTTTAGATTCATGTACTTTATTCTTTCTCTTGTTTATGGGTATATTTTTGTGGTACATTTCTCTAAGAAGTATTCCCAAAGGCATTAACAACCAAATTCAACAAGGATGTAAGCAAGGAGAATATGCATCACCATGATTTAATATACTCCTCAAAAGACGCTTCTAAATGTTGCCACAATAATTCCTTGTCAACGAGTATTCAATCATGATAAAGGAATAAATTCTAATCTATTAGATTTTGCTATAGTTCATTATCATAGATCTAGATTCAAGCTCATATGCTACCATTTGCAAGATAAAAATTCTAAGTTCATATGTGGGAGATCTAAACTACAATAGTACATAATTAGTTTATACATTTTAAAACATTTGTCTATAAAAACCCTAATGTCTTGAACATGTTTTTCCCATATCCAAAATATAATTAAAATGTTAATTTAAAATATCTAAAACCTTAAACAAAATTCATACCATTTACTTTTAAATAAATTAAAAAAAATATTATCATTTACTTAAACATGTAATTAACGAGAACAAGTTTTCTAAAACATTGGCGTGTGCATGTTGTTTATGGGATCAAGCTTATTTTCCCTACACTTTCCATGTGGTATCTAATAGGCATAAAATACCAAGATGCCCATTAGATACAGGGCAATTGAGCTCTATTTAAAAAAATATAGATTGAAAACATTAAGCAAATTCTAGGAGAATGTAACATGTATGAAGAAGGCACCATGCATGTGTCTTTCTTAATCACAGTAGACTGGACATCAAAACGATTATCCACAAACTGCATTATATGTATAAATTCATTAAATGAATCACCTAAAAGCAATCTACATGATAGTCCTCTCCTAAAAGTGCTATCAGACTGCATAAAACCGATGTGTTGACACTCAAATTTAGGCCCCTCAAACGTCTGAAATGAACAAAATAACACTACATGTATTAATTAAATCTATACTATATATACATTAAGCATGTCATGCCTGTTTCACTTCTATTCCCTTTCACTCTATCTTATAGAAGAATTGCTGGGTTAAATGAGTCAATGTATGGAAATGATTGATATATATCACGGCTATGCAGGGCAACTTGAAGGCTATATTAAGGTTTCTTTCTTGTAATTTTTCACTGGCCTTCTCTGGAGTGAAACATAGATCTACAAACTTGGATTTTCTCTTGACCGAAATTTCCTTTTCCTCAATCTCTCACATTGTCTAGGGCTTTTCTTGCACTCTGCACAACAACAATTTCAACCGATTGTTCATTTTTTGTCAACAGAGCTCCTAAACAGAGGAAGCCACCATCTCACTTGCAGGCCCTTGTTAATGAAATCAAACTTGAGCATAATTGCTTTCCTTGCATACCCATTCTTCTTCTAATTCCCTGCATTATTATCATATGAACAAATGCGAAAAATTTCCTCGAACTCAATAGCATGCTTAACCATTATCTCCTCGGATTGCTACCTTTATAACCTGTGCATGGGCATTGGAGCAAGTTATTCATGAAGTAATGGATTATGATGGAGAAGGTATAATACCACAAAACCAAGATTTTCATTTGACAGGTTACAAAATCTTTTATTATTGCTTGAATTTTTTAATACTTTGAGAGCTATTTATCCTACAGTAAAACATTTGATATACATGTGCACCATAATGTCTACCAATAGAAGCCCAGAAGCAGATCCTCTGAAATTGATGGGGTCAACATGAGGTATAAAAGATAAAGAAATGGTTTGCCAAGTGTGGATGAAGAAGGAATAGAGTAGCGAGGGTAGTTGGGTGTTGGAGGGGCAAAGAATGAGATATGGTTGGCTATTTCTTGCTATGGAATTGAAATATTGTGATGAGAAGAGAGCGTTGTAGCTCTTTCAAATAGCCTTGAAACGGAAGAAGCATTCCAGTAGCCTACACAAGTCACAACCTACACAATGCTCGAAGTGACCTGCCATTTGGAAGTAGAAGTGGAGGTCAAATGGCCTGAAACGTCAACCTTCATATTAAATGGAAATAAAACCACAAAACAAATAGCTTAATTTAACAAATAATAAAAGAATTGTTTAGAATGTAATAAAAGAGAAAAAAATGATCCAGCCACGTACAGATTCCAAAAAATAAAAATCACTGAAACCATGGCAAGTGACTTACCTCAATATTCTGTACAAAGATCATAAAACATCAAATACAATTGCAGTTCATAATATAGTTGTAGATATTGGGTCTAGCCAAACCAGCAAGAGTCTAAGAAGTTGAAAGCTAATTTTTACTTTACAAAACCCAAATTAACAATTCCCCACCTGGCGGTCTGAGAAGTTGAAAGCTAGTTTTTACTTTACAAAACCAAATTGATAATTCCCCACCTGGCGGTCTGAGGCCCATGACTTTTCCTTTGCATTCATGACCAAGGTCCTCTTGTCCATGCAACCCAACCTTCCCATTACATCCACTTATCCCAATTTGTACCCCACTCTAACATGAGCTTCAATGCACTCTCTGCCTCCTCTGCCTCCTAATACTTGCCTTGGGAAAGATATGTATGAGCCAAAACAACATGGGATTCTCCTCAATTGGCCATGTGGCTACACATATGCCTACCAGAATTAAAAACAGTTGTTCTGCATAACATTCAATCAATCTAAAATTTATCAGTGCTCTCCAAATGAAAAAGCAGAACACTGAAATTGACAGAGGAAATATTTCTAATAGTTTAATGATTAAACAGATCATTATCAAAGTTGTTCTGCATAACATTCAATCAATCTGAAATTTATCAGTGCTCTCCAAATGAAAAAGAAGAACACTGAAATTGACAGAGAGGAAATATTTCTAACAGTTTAATGATTAAACAGATCAATATCAAAGAATAACTAAACATGAGGAAATATTTCTGAACAGTTTTATCAGATACTATCAAGAATAACTAGTCCCAAGCAAGTTAATAAAAGGACATGAGTTTGCAAGGAATTCTGAAAGACTGAAACAATTAACATATGCCAAGAAAATCCAGAATTGGAATCATTGATATTGCTTTACGCAGTAAGAAAAATTGCATCTCTTACAGTTATAAATATTATTTGATTTCTATAAATTTACAACTTTGTATCCAATCAAAAGGCACCTGAAAAATTTTGGCCTTAGCTCGTGATTGCTAGTCATGTAAAACATATTGAATTGCAAAACACAAATGTCACCAGATTTATTAATGTGTTTGAATGCTATGAATTACACATGTAGCAAATTAACAGATATTTACAGATACCACTGAGATGGAACTGCCTGCTTATTCAGATTCACTGCACGTGCTCTTCTCATAGCTTTCAAACCCCTTGGTCTCTGCATCCATGACATTTTGAGCGAGTTAGGGCATGAAACATAAAGACATAAATAGTCAAAGAGAAAATTGTAGTTGGAAAGAAACTGTTGATATAATAGCTAAGAAACTACCTTCTTCAAACATTTATTTTCCCTAACTTCATACTGTTCTTGAGAAAGATCGCTGAGCCAACCACCAGGGCTATCATTCTACATAAGAGAATTCAACTTACAATAAACGGAAGCGCTCATTTTCTGACAACTAATATGTCTTTATTATGAAAAACAATTGTCATGGCTTTATTATTCCAAATCTAGGGTAATGTGTGAGCAATGGGCATCTAGCAAGATCCATAAGCGTTGGTAGCCATTTCCTCCACAGAATGTGTTTCAAGATCAAAGCATTCCTACAGTTCCCTTAAAGGGTGTATTTAGACCAAGTAAACCACATTTAAATTTTCTTTTAAGTTGTCCATTGCCAAGGTAGAGCATGCATGATATTAGTAGATTTCTGGGGGACAGTTGATGGAAATACCAAAATAGTTAATTGGGAAATGAAGACAAAAGATATCAACGAAACAAAAAAAAGTTGAATATAAGTTATAAAATTATATTTTGTAAATATGTACGGAAGATAGGATATCATGAAAACCTTGATTACTAACCAAAGATTTTTTTGGTTATTACTTCTTCCGTCGTGCACACAAATGTTTACAAAACAGGCACTTTTTCAAAAATTTAAAACTTCCCTTTTCTACATTTCATGGGGAGAGAACAAACTCCAATTTACAAATATACTTTTCATCTCATTATCAACGGAGAAAACCTAGTGCATATGGATTTGGAGCTTTGCGGCAGTAAGAGCTCCAGTTTATCACTACATAATAACCCGATGGAACAGAAATGGGGAATTTTTGCAAGTTTCGAATGCTAAAAAGCAAGGAAAGTTCGTGGTCATCCCTGTACAGAAATTGGGAAAAAGGACAGAACACTAAGAACCACTGGCCCATGGATGTGTTTATTTGCTCAAGGAATTCTTAAAAGGTGTACAAGGAATTCTTAAAAGGTGTATAAGGATTTAGGAAAATCATTGAAACCATGGCAAGTGCTTACCTCAATATTCTGTACAAATGCGTCTTGCTGTCAAAATGTTGCCGATGAGAAAAAAAGGGCAGTGGTTAAAGGAAAAAATTACAAAACCCTACTACAGCGGAAACTTTTTAACATGAAACTTTTTGCCATATATGATTCGGCAGTGTACATATTCTAAAAAAAATAAACTCACTGAAACCATGGCAAGCGACTTACCTCAATACTCTGCACAAATTGTGTCGTGCTGTCGAAGATGCCAATGAGAAAAAATAGGCAGAGTTTGCACGAGCTAGACGAAAGACTTTTGCAGGATATTTATAGGAAGCGACACAATGGCGGTGCAATTAGGATAGGGATAAGAATGAAATATTGCGGTGAACTGCAGACTTGAAATGCAAATTACCGCAGTGAAGTGCAGTGCCCTATCTCAGGCGTGATTCTTTTCCTCTCCGGCAAAATTCTGGTGCCCTGTGTCAAGTGTGAGACTTTTCCGGTGGGCAAGCCCACAATAAAGAGCCTATCAGCTAATTATTTTTATTTATGCAATCAACATACAATATTCCCACAATAAAGAGCCTATCGGCTAATTATTTTTATTTATTTTTATTTATGCAATGAACATACAATATTTCAAATCTACTTTCCTACTCTTCTCTTCTTTTTTCATTCACAGAATAAAATAAAGCACAAAATAAAATAAAGATTCTCCTTGCTTCTCAGACAAATATATATATATATATATATATATATATATATATATATATATATATATATATATATATATATATATTTAAAAATCTTATTTTTTGTTTTAACTTACAGGTTTTAGTTTAATATATATTTTCTTGAAAATAATGTTGGAGCAGCAAACAGGGAAATATCTTTGTGTTATTCCTCACTATCCTATTTGTACTATTATTATTTTTTATTTACTTTTATTTATGCAATGAACATACAATATTTCAAATCTGCTTTCCTACTCTTCTCTTCTTCTTTTTTCATTCACAGAATAAAATAAAGCACAAAATAAAATAAAGCTTCTCTTTGCACTCAGACAATGTATAATGTAGATGATAGCTGAAATGAAAAGAATATACAAACCCTTTCCAGACAAAATGAGGTATTGGCGTTTCATTTTGAGATAGATAAATTTATATATAAGCATTGAAAATAACAAGGCCAAATCAAAATGGAATACAGACAAAACAAAATAGAGATAAACAACCTATAGGCTAGGTTACTTGTCCTGTAAGACTTAGGAGGCAACCAAATCAACTAACTCATTAGTGAACTTGAATGGAAGCTAAAGGAAGAACAAAAATTGAATTCAATCCAAGGCATAAAGTTTTGGTGGCTGTTGGAAAGGGAATTAAGAGACATCAGTTTGCAGTAATCAAGAAGGCAAGAATAATGCATATATATATATATATTTGAAACAACTCAATTCACCACTGCAAACTTAATGAATAAAATTATGAGGCGGTTGTAAAATTGGCAATCTATAGATAAACGAGAACAAGAGCAAGATAATTCCAACCTGACGCTTTGCTAAAAAATGGAGATGAAGTCCTTCATTAATCCTTCTTTCGTAAAACTCCAACCCCATTCCAAACACCTCCTTTCCCCAAATTCTAGGGCTGTAATATCTTCTTTCACTGTTTACCCATCAAGATTTTTCAGCCCAAAAAAATTTCCCTTTTGATTTCGAGAGCCAAAACAATATAGGTGGCAAATTTTTCCTATTTTTGGAGTGCATGCTCAAACACCCATCGAATACCCTTTTTCTTGATTTACTGTCTCATGCAAAACCTTACACGTGTAAATCATTTAGAAACCTACTCCCTCGACAAAGACTTATTAAAACTAAGGTTAAAAGCTACCATTAAAACTAACTTTGACCTCTTATTTAAATTTCATAATCAAAATATTTTCTTTGAATAAAACAATATTTTAATTAAATATAGTTATTAATTTCTTTTAATTGAAATATAATTGCTTTACTTAATTTTTTTTATTTAAAAATAATTAAATAAACACTAACTATTTTCTCTCTCTTTTTTTTAATAAAAGAGAATAGTCTTCCACATATATATGTAATCTATAAAGATTCTCCTAAAAAGGGAAATAATTTTAAGAAAAGTTTATCTTAAAGGGGAAAATAACTGACCCCTTTTTCTTTATTAAAATTATCATGAACTTATTTGCTTAAGAATTTATTCCCAAGTCTTTAGGCATCGAAAGAAATCATTCCTTTATATTTCATATCATAAATTTATTTAATTATTAAAATTTTAATTTTCCAAATGCATTTGAATTACCATAGCAAAATAATTCTCAATTTAATTAACTGTTTTAAACAAAACTATTAAGTACACCAACAAAAAAACTTACTCGATATTCAAGGACGGCCGAAATATAGAGACACTACGCTGTCCCTAATTCCATTCTTTTTGCTTCCACAAATTTCTGACTTCCTTATTTTTTCCAATTCTCTAAGATTCCATATTCTTCCCTTCCCCTCTAATACTTCAAAAACCCTCTTATGCATACCTTTCAACATACCTCATTATAAGGGATGTGTCGCTTCATGAAGGAGGTCTGTTGTCTTCGATAAATTTAATTTATTTCAAACAATTTTAAGCGCCAGCATATGGAGAGAGGTTGGCCTTCTTTAGAGACTACTTAATTTGCCTTAATCATTTTTAATTCCAGCGCTACCACTATGATGAGTTGGCTATAACTTTATAAACTTTAATTTCAACTCTCTTAAGAATTGTGACAACATTAGGATGGTCAACATTATCCAAGGATATTTGATTTTACTTAAACTCCTTTAACTTTTAGCTGATCGCTATTGATACCTTATTCATCATTCTTCATGGATCATTTATCCAAAGGGTAATTGTTTCCTTTAAATGGATATATTAATCGTTGCTTATAATATGGGATTCACTACTAATTACTAATATTCATTGTTTCCCTTGATTAAGCATAATCATTGCTATTTGTTATTTTATATTAGTTTCATAGGTACATTTTTATTATTATAATTATATTTATCTATTATAATGACTATAAATAAGATTGTTATTATTTATATTTTAATATTTGTGATGTTATATTCAATAATTATAATTATAATACTATCTTGAATATTTATAATAATAGTATTAAATGACTAATATTTTTAATATGTATTTTATTTGCTTTTCAATGCTTTATATTTTAGGGTTACAATTTTAGGGACATGACAATCTACCCCATCCAAGATTGCTTGTCCTCAAGAAATCACAACTAAGATTTGTATTATCTTGGCATTGCTCCTTCTTGTGGTGCAATTGGTTTCTATTGTGGTGTCTTGTTACAATGATGTCCTTGACTAAGTAGTTTTCGTATATTTATCTACAAATAAGATTAATTCTATCCTTTAACCCATGAGTTGGGAATTGATAAAATTGGTTATTTAAGACAAGCTTTCTCATTTCATTACCTCAAGGACCCTAGGCAACGATACAAACTTTTTATGTCCTTTCATTGAAATCTAAAGGCATGATGGAAATGTTGTGAATATTGAGATCCACTCCCTTGTGCCAAATTACCTTTTCATTTGTGTAACGGACTTAGATTTTTAGAGAAAGTATGTTTCATTTTGGGTAAACATTAAGACAAGGTTTTTGAGGCAAGTTTGTTTCTAATGAGGAGTTTATAGTGTTTTGGTCAAGTATCTGTCACTCCCATACTTAAATATAAATCTATGTGATTGAAAAACTAAAGGGATGTAAAAGACTTTAGCTTTAAATTTATAGTTTTACCTTATTATCCAATTCCATATTCAATCTTTTAATTCAATTGGAGGCTATCATTTTCTTCTATGTTAGATACTAAGTATATGGGAACTATATTTGATTAATTGAATCATACCAATTTACCTCAAGTTAAATATAGAAGTGAATACACCAGGTTTTAGGTTACATGCATTGCCCTATAAGAATGAAAATAAGTACAAGGTAAAATTTCACTGAGTCTAAAATATTATTTTCCTAAATAAATCAAACCATTGGCATTTGACTTTTCAATTGCTGACACCATGCTGATTTGGAACATATGTTAAAAAGGAGACAAGCAAGCAACTAAAGCAGTAAACAAGTAGAAGTAGACATGCAGGTACCTCAACCACACAAGCAAGTAGCTCAACTATACAATTAACTAGCTCAAGTAAGCAAGTTGGTGGTTCAGGTACACAAGCAACCAACTCAAGCAAGTAAGCAACCAACTCCAGTAGAAAAGAAAGTAGCTCAAGCATGCAAGCAACTAGCTCAAGCAAGTAGGCAAGTAGCTCAAACACACAACTCAAGCAAGTAGGCAAGTAGCTCAAGCACGCAACTCAAGCAAGTAGGCAAGTAGCTCAAGTACGCAAGCAACCAACTCAAGCAAGTAGGCAAGTAGCTCAAGCACGCAAGCAACCAACTCAAGAAAGTAGGCAAGTAGCTCAAGCACACGAGCAACCAACTCAAGCAAGTAGGCAAGTAGCTCAAGCACACAAGCAACTAGCTCAAGCAAGTAGGTAAGTAGCTCAATCAAGCAACCAACTCAAGCAAGTAGGCAAGTAGCTCAAGCATGCAACCAAGTAGGTCAAGCAAACAACCACCCAACTCAAGAAAACAACCAAACAACTCAAGCAACTTGACAGACAACATTTTCAAAGTTCTTAAGCATAAAGTAATTATAAGAACACATATTGTTGGAGATACATGAAGTAACACATTGATACATGTGATACATAAAGTATAAATATGAGGTATGAATACATGTAATACATAGAGTACACACAAGAAGCGTGAAGCATATATGCAAATAATACGTGATTCGCATGCATACACGTATAAACACGAGTACACACAAATCACAAGCATGTAGTTTGCAAAGTATACACTTGGATACATGTGAATACACATAAGCCACAACGTATGCACTTGAATACACACAATTCACAAGGAATAAACTTGAATACACTTGAATGCACATAAGTCACAAGGTATACACTTGAATACACATAAGCCACAAAGTACACACTTGAATGAACACTTGAATACATATAATTCACAAGGTATACACTTGAATAAATTTGAATACACAAAGTATACACTGGAAGACACTCGAACACACATAAGTCACAAGGTATACACTTGAATACACATAAGTCACCAGTATACACTTGCATACACATAAGCCACAAATTATACAATTGAATACACATAAGTCACAAGGTATAACACTTGAATACACATAATTCACAAGGTATCCACTTGAATACACATAGGTCACAAGGTATACACTTGATTACACATACATAGGAAGCATGAAGCATACACGTAATACATGAAGCACACACAAGATGGTAGGAAAGATGCTCTAATGCCACTATAATGTCCCATGTCCTAATTTTCCCTAGAATGCACCCATTGATCACAAATTCCACAAACTAGGGTTAGATCATTCATCTTATCAAATGAATATATCTTTAATGATGTAATCATGGATTGAAACCTACATTCCATCCATGAACAACATTGCCAAACATGCATATATACATTTGTTAGCATCAATCCATGGTAACATATTTATAGACTATCAATAATGCAACCTATTGTGAACTAGGAGTGGCATGGTGGGTCTACCCGAAGCCATATACCAACCTAAGAGGTTGTATACCACAACTCTCCCTGTTGGCAATTTGTACCTACTTTCCCCAACTATGCCCCAACCTTGTAAAACACTTTTCCCACTTGTGGGAATGGGAAGAGCTTATAGGTGGTCTCGGCACTTCCACCCCTCCATGGCTCGTCCTTTCTTTTAAATTTGAGCAGACTATAAGTGGGACTTCCACCCCTCCATGACTCATCACTTCCCTCAAATTGGGTGGACTGTAAGTGGAATGCACCGCTCTTCTCAAGCCCCTTCCCCCAAGTGGGTTTACAAACAAATTCAAACACTCATGCATACTTATCATTAGAAATTATACATGAAATACATTTAATTATTCATGGAAAAATTGCATACACATGTAAACAATGATTGGCGGAAATACACCCAAATATGATATATCTGATAATAGCAATCAATGATTACGAGTGGTTTGATTCTTCTTTATCTCCTAGTTTGTATGTTTCTTCTCCTTAATCAACTTGTTCTCAAGATTCACAAGATATTGCTTAAAGAGAAACAACATATTAGTTTCAATTGATTAATAACTAATAAGGATTAATAATTGTTGCAATCATCATTAATGCATAATATATATATATATGTGTGTGTGTGTTTCTACTTACTTTCAACCTTTCACTAATCACTTCATATGGAGACATGCATATATATATAGTTAGACTTACTTCCCTTATTGATTTGTCATTGGTCTTCGTATATTTCTTCTTGAACCATCTCCTCCTTCCTACGTATCTCTTCTTCCAATTCTGACTCTAATGTATTTGCTGCTATATTCAAGAATTACTCCTCCTACTCCTATTCTCCTTTGTTGTTCATATATTTGTCTTTTAAACCTGATTATTGTATTGTTTTACCTTCTTATTGTAATTTTCATATTCCACTAAATGCAGACTTATTTCCCCTTCTTATTCTCATATTTATATTCTACAGTTTACTTCAATAATATTCTTATTGCAGACAATATATCTATTATCTTCTAACTCTCCCAAATTCCATTATTTTTGCTTCCATAAATTTCTAACTTCCTTATTTATTCCATTCTCTAAGATACTCTATTCTTCACCACCCCTCTAATACTTCAAACACCCTACTATACATACCTTTTAACATACCTCAGTGTAAGGGATGTGTCGCTTCATGAAGGAGGTTTGTTATCTTCAATAAATTTAACTTATTTTAAACAATATTGAACACAAGAATATGGAGAGAGGTCGGCCTTATTTTGAGACTACTTAATTTTCCTTAATCATTTTTAATTCCAACGCTACCACTATGATGAGTTGGCCATAACTTTATAAAATTTAATTTCAACTCTCTCAAGAATTGTGACAACATTAGGAGGGTCGACTTTATCCAAGGATATTTGATTTTATTTAAACTCTTTTAACTTCTACCCGATCTCTGCCGATACCTTATTCATTGTTCTTCATGCATCATTTATCCAAAGAGCAATCGTTGCCTTTAAATGGATATATTAATTGTTGCTTATAATATGGGATTCACTGCTAATTACTAATATTCGTTGATGCCCTTGATTAAGCATAATCACTGCTATTTGTTATTTTATTATTTTATATTAGTTTCATAGGTACATTTTTATTATTATATTATAATTACATCTGTCTATTATAATGACTATAAATAAGATTGTTATTATTTATATTTTAATATTTGTGATGTTATTTTCAAAAATTATAATTATAATATTATCTTGGATAGTTATAATAATAGTATTAAATGACTAATATTTTTAATATGTATTTTATTTGATTTCCGATACTTTATATTTTAGGGTTACAATTTCAGGGACATGACAATACCCATGTGTCATATGTGACTTTGAGAGGTGCCATTACCAAAATAAGTGGGGATCAAGAGTGGGTCAAATGTATATATGAAAAATGGAATCCTAGATTTACATCTTTGCAAGGTATGTATAATGGATCTACAAACACATCTGATGCCCCATGTGGTATCTATCTTACTTTTGATATTGTCAAGATGGCACGGAATCATAAAGGGTATATGGAAAGTATAATTGAAGCTACACGAGCAAAACTGAACTATCTCTTAAATGTTGACAATAGGGTTGTACCTCGCCTATTAGAAGATAATGGGGAGTTGAAGACCCTAGAGAAATGGAAGGATAATTCCAATATTGTAATCCCCACACTCCTTTTGATTCACAAAGACAAAAAAGTTGATATAAATGAGCTTGATTTCTCTTCAGACATGTTAGTCAATGTAGATCATAGCATGGAAATTTTTTGTAGAGAGACTAGTGCTTTAGTTGCTGCCAAGTATCATCAAAATTTGAAGAATGTGGAAATGCTCTTAGTTCATGACTGTCCTTCTAAGAATATGTTTAAGTCATGGAATGAAAAGTATAATTGCTTACTCGGCCTGTGAGTATTGGATCCATGTTTGTATTCCTATGCCTCTTGTCTAAGATTTTGGTTGTCAAAAAGGTCTAGGATGAGGTTCTTTGCTTGTTGCTTTCCTTGTGTTCTAAAAAGGAATCTTGAGCCTCATTCAAAGGGTTCTAATTTTTTTATCTTTCATCTCTGCAATCTCTTTTTGCACAATTTAATCTATTTGATAGCATAGATAGGAAATGTTGTAATTTTTCTCTATAATAATGACAGATGACTCAAATACCCAATGTATTTCTTTAAATTTTGAATATTGACCTATCTTGCTCTCCAGTATTGTATTCACTATCTTTTGACTCAAAATAATCAAGGATTATTTATAAGTTCTCATATCACATCATGTGTTATGGATGTTGAACTATTAGCTTTTGTTCAAGGAATGGATTAATATTACTTTCAATTATTCATCAAAAATTGTGTGAATGCAATAGGGATTTATAAGTAATGTGATAAGTGTTGTTTTTTTCTTGGTTTCTCATTATAAAGGGGTGAGGTTATAAGAAGCCATGAGTTGGTATGTTTTAGGAGTATATTTCATTTTCTAACTCTGTTGTAGATAAGGCACTAATCAAAATAATTCACAAAGGTTGAAGATTGATGCAAAATCTTATATCAAATCAAAAATCAAAATTTTACTTTACTGCAAATTTTATAACACTATGAAGAAATGATCAATTACCTTTAGGTTTTCACTGACTTGCTATTTGTTAATGCATGAATTTTTGTAGTTGTAAGTTTGTAACTTGCCTATGATCAAGGTTCCAAGTCCAACTTCTAAATCGAGAGCTCACAAGTTCATAACTAAACAAAATGTGTAAGAATAAATCAGAGTTTTGATGTATTTATATCAATCCATATTTGGCAAATTTTGTAAGATTTTAAAATGGTATAGTAAAAATTTGGTGGATCCTTCATGATTATACAATGATACATTTAAATGGGTGAATCAAACCTCGACAAAACACATACATTGTAATTTTCAAGGTGATTATGACCCTACAATTAGCATAGAGGTATAATAGTAATTGGCGAAATGTGTCTTCAAACATAATTATTTCTTAATGTTATTAGCAAAATGGTTCCTCATAAGGAATTATTTGTAAATTTTAATTGGTGAAATGGGTCCTTAAGCACAGAGAACATTTAATGATGTTGGTGAAATGTGTATGGATACACAATGTCATTTTAATAGTATTGGTGAATATGTAGGTGATTTAATACATTCTTCTGAGATTCCAAGTGAAAACATTAATCAGTCCATTTAAAACGCATAGTTTGTTATGGAAAAAATATTACTTACATATGCCTCATAAAATAAATTGATGGTGAATGGAAATGCATTGGATCGTTAATTCATAAAATTTGGGTGATTTGGCCTCGTCGTTGGTTGTGATTTATTCACCAATTGTGACTTGGTTGATATGTACTATTCGCCAATTGGTGAACTAAAATAATCTCTGATTGACACCTTCTGGAGAGAAGCGGTGCATACAACAGTTTATGTTTTGAACTGTGCACAAATTAGGGTGAACAACAAGAAGACACCATACAAACTTTGGAAGAGAAGGCCTACATCAGTGAAATACTTCGAAATGTTTGGAAGCAAATATTATATTAGGTGAGATGAAAAAGATAGAAAAGTTTGATTCCAAGTGTGATGAGGGTTTCTTTCTTGGATATTCTACAAGAAGCAAGGCCTATAGATGTTATAACAAATAATTGCACAAAGTTATTTGAAGTGCAAATGTGAGAGTTGATGAAAAAAGACATCAAAAGGAAATAACATAGGAATCATCAAGAAGATAGTGTCAAAGAAGAAGTAGAGGAAGAAGTTGAACATGGAGAAGTTGAAAAATGGAATCCAATAACTCCATCAAGAGCACCACCTAAGACCATTCAGATTTGTTCAAAAGAATCATCCAAAAAATATAATTATTAGTGACAGAGATATAGAAATTCAAATAGGGAGGAGAGTAGCTAGTGCATCCAAACATGCAAACTTGTGCTCGCTCTCTAAAGTGAACCTAAGGATTTTGAAGAAGCTTGTGAAGACAAGTACTAGGTAAAAGCTATGGAAGAAGAATTAGATCAAATAGAGATAAATGAGACTCGGGTACTTGTTCCAAGACCTAAGGACAAGAATGTTATTAGCACTAAATGGGTTTTTAGAAACAAGTTAAATGAGGATGACCAAGTCATCGAGAACAAAGCAAGGCTTGTATTCAAAGGTTATGCTCAATTTGAGGAGATTGATTTTGAAGAGATATTTTCCCTCATTGCTCATATTGAGGCCATAAGGATTGTTTTAGCCTTTGCCAATTTTAAGAATCTCAAAGTCTACCAAATGGATGTGAAATCAACTTCTCTAAATGGAAATTTGGAGGAAGAGGCATATATTGAATACCCTGATGGATTCATTCTTACAAAAAATTAGGACCATGTTTGCAAGCTAAAGAAGATTCTTCATGGTTTGAAACAAGCCCCCAAGACTTGGTACTCAAGGCTAAACAAGTACCTACAGTAGCAAGGTTTCAAATGAGGCATTGTGGATAATAATCTTTATATCAAGAGTGAAGGGGATGGCTTGTTGATTGTTGTGGTCTACATGGATGATATCATTTTTGGAGGTAGTAGTGACAAAATGTGCCAATAGTTTTCCATGGACATGTAGGAGTTTGAAATTTATATGCTTGGTGAGTTTCCTTCCTTTCTCAGATTGCAAATTTCTCAATCAGATAAGTGGATATTCATTTCACAAACCAAGTATATTAAGGAAATGTTGAAGAAATTTAGGATGAAGTACTACAATCCAATAAGCACTCCCATGGTTACAAGATGAAAATTGAGCACTCTCATGGTTACAGGATGATGAATTTCCTGAGATGAACCAAATTGTATACAAGTCCGTGATTAGAAGTTTATTATATGTGGCAACGATAAGACCTAACATTATGCAAGCAATTTGTTTGGTGGCATGGTTTCAGGCTACACCAAAGGAAACACATGTACAAGTGATGAAGAGAATATTTAAATATATTAAGGGTACTGTGGATTTTGGGCTATGATATCCAAGAGGTGAAGATTTCATCCTCACATCATACATAGATGCAAATTGGGTTGGCAGTATTGATGATAGAAAACACACAAGTGGAGGTACATTATTCCTTGGCAACAGTATTTTATCATGGTTAAGTAAGAAATATGAGTTAGTTTCTTTGTCCACAATAGAAGTAGAATACATTGTAGCATCTTCTCGTTGCACTCAAGTCCTTTAGATGAAGCAAACTTTGAAGGACATCAAGGTTGAATTTGATCATCCTATTTCCATATTTTGTGACAATACAAGTGTAATTAACATATCGAAGAACCTAGTTATGCACTCTAGGACAAAGCATGTTCCGATCAAATATCATTTTCTAAGAGAGCAAGTGGATGATCAACAAGTGAAGTTGGAGTATATTGCTACAAAAAAACAAATTGTGGACATCTTCATAAAACCTCTTCCAAAAGAGACTTTTAAGTACTTAAGGGAGAAATTGGGAGTGATATCACTCTTATCCAATCATTAAGTTCTTTAGAAGAAGCATGTGTTCAAGGGGAGCTATTCATTGCATTATCTTTCAACCTCGAGATACCTTTTCCATTGAAATTAAAGGGGGAGAAGTAGAGTAAGGGGGAGCAATTTAGTCAAGGAGAAGTATGTTCCTGTCACATTTCAAGATTATTTCTTTGCAAAGTTTCATTAATGACAAAGGGGGGGACTCTTGGAAAAATGTTGATGTCAAAGAATCTCTCGATGATAAGGATATAGCATGTCAATAATAAGGAGAAAATTAAGTTGCAAAAATAATGGCTGATATTGTACATGGGTTGACCCATGTCTAGCCCCTTTGGACAATTTTTAAATTGCAAAATAGAATTAAAAAGTTGGGATGATCCCCCTCTTGGAGCCGCCCCATTTAGGGATATTTAAATTAAAAAATAAATGGAGCTCCCAAATAGAGACGACCCCCTAGAGTGGAGAGTCCGCCTTGGGCAAATAAATTAAAAATTAGTAAATAATGTTTGCTAAGCTAGCCAATCCTCCTTTGGGTGAAGGGTCATGAAGTGAGTACAAATAGAAGTTTGAAGGAGAGGAAAATGTAATCAATTCAAAGAATATTATTTATATGAAAAGAAAAAATAAAGAGTTATTTGAGCAGATTATGAAACACATGTGAGCAGATTTATAATAGTGATTTTGTGAGAAGAAAAAGAAAAATAAAAGCAAAATCATGGTGTTTTTATTAGCAAAACTATTGAAGACTATATTGCAGATTTATGAGTGGATGTACGACAAATTTGTGAGTAGTTGAGAGGGCAAATCTAAGAAGTTGCAAATAAAATTATTATATTCTTCTTGTGGAGGTTGGAGCCTCCTATTTGAGAAGTTTGAGAGGTTGGAGCATCTTATTGGAAGAAATCGATATCTCTTGTTGTATTGGCGCAATGGTGGGGATTGGAGCCTCCAATGGGTTGGTGGCTACGAAATTTGTATTAAGATTAATACAAGCAATGTTTTCCTTGGTTTTCTCTCATAAGGGTTTCCACATAAAATCATCTCTTTTGTCTCTACTTAATTGCTAGATCTTGCATGTATGATATTCTATGGACATTTTTGAAGTAATAATGTTGAGATGATTTAAGTTGTGAAAAGTAAAAGTTTTGATCTATACTAATCCCCCCCTCTCAATATAAGTGTGTTTCAACAAATATTTTCAACATTTGAATAATTTAGGATTAAAATAAAATCATATATGTTAGATTATGGTCATAATAGAGAATTAAGCCCAATAATGAGGCAAGGAGATGCATTTTTTTAGTGTAATGACTTGTGCTCAAAACCACTATCATTTAGAACAAGCAAAGACAAAACAAATTTAGATCTAATTAGAATTGCAAGGCACACATGTTTAGTGTCAACAACTAGTGTGACTATTCCTAGGGAAAGAATAGTTTCTTAATTAATAACAAATACAAATCAAAATTATATGGTTCATACAAAGATCATATAATATAAATTGTTGAGAATGGTGTGAATGCTGACAAAGTTATTTTCAAAGCAACACCTAGTCTACAAGCCCTAAATATTCTATATTGAGATAAAATAAGATGTGACTTTAAATTATTAGACAGTTATGATTTACTCTTCAACAAAAATATTGCTACTAAACACCATTTTACTACATAACACAACTTTACAACACCAAACAAATTAAGGTGTAATGATTTGGGAGGGAAGGACTTACACCCAAAAGTTGTACAAAGGATTTAAGCCTTGGGAATGGTGCAAAAGCTTAACCTAAAAAGAGGGGAGTTGAATATAGACATGATATCTAATTGGTAAGCAAGTTGTTCAGGAACAAACAACAAAGTGAATTATTTTCCATAAGAGTCAACTTAGAAACTATATTAAGGTACTTACAAGGTGGAAAACTTTCAAAGTAAGGTTCTATGTTGAAAATAATTGAGCACTAAACAAAGGTAACCAAAATGTTGTATCACTTTTAATCACATTTTAAGCATTCAAGAAAGGCTTATTGATGAAATTAGTGCATTATATTTGTGTACTTATTCGATTGCCAAATTGCTATTGTTGCGTTGGCAAAAATCATGAAACCTATTCCAGATCATAAATATGTGGTAAAGGATGGAAATATGTGGTAAAGGATGGAGCGAAGACATCCTCAATCTGGGGTATAGATTAATGATGCTCAAGAACCCTAAGAACAATTCAGCCCCCAGAACAGTTGCATGCAAATTGAATGTGGGAACCCAGGGTTTAAAAAATCCCATTTGACTGGTCAAGTTTGTGATTTTGTTTCTATGCGACAAAATACTTTGAGGTGTATACAGACAGATAAAAGGGTTACAGATTGTGCTGGCAGTGGAGCCATGCATGGTTCTAAAATGTAATGAACAAAAGTTTAATTCTATGCACAACAATGTTTGGAGATTTACACACATAGATATAGGGTTAAAGATTGTGCTGAAAGTGAAGCCGTGCATGGTTATAAAATGTAATGAATAAACACGTCTCATTAATCCTTTTTATTATAGGTACCACCTATTGTTTGTGTGATAAAAGGACATGACATTTCTTCTTTTTAGTTATACGATGTTGCGAGATTTACTTGGATCCAAGATGAAGTTGGATAGCATTTTTAATCACAAAGATCAAATCTTAAATTAGTCTCAAGTATATGAAGCATATGACTCAGATTCTATTTTTTCATAGTTTGAATTCTTAGACTATTTCCCCAACCAAGATGTTAGAATTCTGTTGAATGGCATGCAAAAGGTAAGCCGTGTTCAACACTTACTGAATCAATGGTTAACAACTTAATTATACCATTGGCAATATGGATGTGTAATTTGGTTCAGTCAATAGTGCTTCATGTCGTTTTCCTTAAATATGACAAACGCAACTCTCATTGACCCTTATTACAGATACCATTAATTGCCATGATAGAAAGAGAGATTTCTAGGCATCTGTATTTATTTGAATATGTAGCCTATCACATGTAAGTATATTAGGAAACAGTTCCAGACTAAATAAACGGATTGTGCAGCATTTTAACTGCATAAAATTTAAATAATCATCTGTAAAATACTAAAAGCATAGTTACATATAGCTAACATATGCAGAGCAACCTAGGCCTTCTATACATTCATTTTCTAATAGCGAGTGAATTTATAAATTCCCCGCGTCAAAATTGACTTGAATTTTTTCATGACAAAGAACCAATGCCTTGTATACAGGAATATAATTAAATCTACTTCCAAAATCGTCAGAGCTGGACACATCAAATGGATAATGCCAGACGTGCCATGATAATTTACGCAAACCAATTCAGTGAAAAGTAACAAGTTCAATTTAGTGATTAGGCTATGCAAATTTAACTCGTGCAATTTGATAACTTTGCTGCAAATAAATATTGGATTTCAAAATAGTTATGTACTATAACTTACAAAGAAAAACGTTTTAAATTTGGGCAACTAACAACTTTAAAACCCTAATTACGAAATCAATTCCTCTTTGGCATCATCGTCCCCTTTGTGATGGCCTCCTTCCACCTCGACCTCTACCCCTGCTTCCCCCTTTAAAGGATTTTCTTTCTGGTTTTAGTCTGAGAGATTGGATACCTCGCTTTGAACCAAATCTACTCTTGGTTTTTCCCTCTTCAAAGCTATGAGAAATAAAAGATATTTCTCGAGATCCCCCCTGACCTTTCATTAAATCATTTGAATTTGTTTTCTTCTCAATAGCTTTTATTCTCTCCTCTAGAGGCAAAGCATGCTCCTTTGCAAAAGATACTTGATTCCGAAATGCTTGTGCATGGCTTTCATCTTTGACTTCATAAAGCCTGACACATTGAACAATAATTTTCAGAAAATTAAGAGTAAAACTAAAACAATGGAATTAATTGGCTTATACTGATATGAAACATAAGAAAATCACCTGGGCCCCTTTGCAGGCCTTTTCTTCTGTTTAGCTTTGTGTTTTCGTTTCATGGCTTTATTGTCTAATGGCAATTCTTCAGACGATGAATCATCTGTACCAACTATTTCCTCATCTTCTTCTTGACTATCAACATCTACTGCTTCAAAATGTTCTTCTACTAACGAGGATTTCTTGTTTGCTGCATTAGGATGCAGAGACAAATACTCTGGAGAGAACTCGTCAACTTCAAATTCCTGCATCCAAGAGGCATGTATAAAAATTAGATACTTCTACACAGAGAAAAGGACAAAGTTTCATGTAACAGAAGCTACAGGTTTCATATATTCCAAATTTGATCTTTATCTAGGTTTAATTAGTAAATTACAGATAAATAAGGAAAGATTTATAATATTCTATCATTATGCACAAAAAAGAAAATATTATTATTAAAAAAAAAATCCCTATAAATTATTATGACTAGGTCAACAAAAAATTATTTATTTTATGTCCCTGTTGTCTAGGAAGCTTTGGGTAAAAGTACAGAACCTCATCACGAAACATGGCTGCAAAACGCTCATCTTTCAACAGTTCACTTCCTCCTGTGTTTTTCTTTTTCTTTGATGAACGCTTTTTAACTGCAACCTCCTCATTTGCAGGTTCATTTTGACCATCTTCATCATCCTCAGTTGCGATTAGACGTGCCGCTAGGTTCTTGTTTACCTTTGGTAGCTTCCTCTTAATCTTAATAATAAAAGTTGAAAAGTTAAGACTCAAAGCTTCAAAATATCCTTTCAAATTATATCAAACTGCTTTTACTAATGCCATATAGAAAAAATAGCACAGAAAAAAATAATATAGAAAAGATTGCATTCATTGCATTGTCATATATAACTGAAATACAAAAATTATCACAGTGCAATTGTAAGAAGAAATATGTTAACCATTTCCTCTACTTTGTAAGAGAAATGATTGGAAAAGCCATATAAAAGTCTAATTTGGTTGCAGGATGAAACAAAATATCTAAAACACATTCATAAAACAAACGATAATTATTAAAAAACAATATATTGCAAATACAAAAACCAAAATAATAGTCAAAATTTAGAAACTTCAATAAATAATTTGCAAGCCAAAAATAGCAATTGATTTTAACACAAGTTTTTTTGATGCTATATTATTCTTCTAATGAAAATAACAATCAAATCCATAGAAAATTGTTTGTTGGCATTGTTGTAAAAACAGCTATATTCTATGACCAGTGCTTTCTCCATTTGATGACAAAGTCAAGATGAGTGAAATATGCGAGAAACATTGAGTAAATTCCATCCTGCAAACCAGAATATGCCTGAAAACCTGTTCAGTCTAGCTGCAAGTTCATTTTGGACAATACTCAAGAAAATGAAAACATATGATTCTATTCTACTTTCTTGATAACTTTGAGTTCCTCAATTTTGGTTGAGTACAGAGGAAAGCCATAATCCATCCCTGTACACCTGTGTGCTGCTGCTACAGTAGATCAAGGGGGATTTAACTTTCCTATATCAAAGGAAAGGAAAGTGAAGGTTTTAGAGCATAAGGTTCAAAAGGAGGAAATAAAAAGCCGAGAGGAGGAAACTAGGGTTAGAAAGGAAAAATGATCCGATGAGGGCAATGTTGCCTTTAAGACAAAACAAGCCAAAAGATTGAGGTACAAATAACAAAATGTGGTTCCCATAGGAAATGGCTGCTAAAATGACTGAAAGGATTACCATATGCAGATGAGCAAGGATCGACAGGGCAAGGAGATAGACAATGTTATGTTTCAAGAAACAGATTGTTGGAAAGAAGTTTATGATAAACACAATCAAAATATCTACAATGCTCATTTTGGAACTTGGAGAGGAGGTGACTAATGGAGCATTACAAAGAAAAGGGGCTCATTGGCAGTTTTAGCTCTCACTGACCCTCTCTCCCAGATCTGCATAAAAGGATTATTCAGACTTGGCAACCCATCTTGGAGGCCCCTGTGGTTATTTACCCCTGCACTCAAGGCTTCTTTGTGATTCATCAGCTGATAGGAACAAGATTTTAGAGCAAAGCCTTGATTTGGAACTCAGCTTCTCTAATCTCAAGCCACAGGTTCTAGGTTTCAACCCATTTGTCAAAAGAATTAGGGTTTCTCCTATTTGGGTAGGACCCACCCCCACCTCTCACCCTCCCTTCAAATTTTGAATGCATTCATTTTTGAAAAATATTGGAGATTCCTTGGAAAAATTTATTACTTTATCTCTAGAAATTTACACGTGTATGCTTACAAGTATTACTAGGATCCTTGTTGAAATGGCTATGAGCAATGGATTGCAAGAAAAAATTGGTCTTAAAGTATGAAAGAATATTTGCAAACAGCCAATAGATTATGAAAAATATTCTTTTCACTCCCACAATTGCTTTCAGGTGAAACATAAAGCTGAAAATCACAGACAACCCAAAAAAATCTTCCGGGTGATCAACATGGTGGAAAGATTCAATCCTTCAACACCAGCTGTAGGTTGCTCATTAGATTTAGGCTCTGATAAGCGTGAAGCAAAACATAAAATTACAGAGGAAGGCAACAAGTAATTTGAGGAATGGCAGGCTAGTGTGGAAAATGCATAGGGATGGAAGACAATTGAATAGGGCAGGAGAGAAATATGATAGCAAAGTATAGTCAAAGAGCTGAGTTTCCAATGGGCATGGGAGATGAAAAGGCAGCAAGTGTGATAATGAATAGAGAAGAAATTTTGAATATTTTTGAGCTGACGTATTCCAACTTACAAGAATGCTTAATAGATCCTGCAAATTCAGACCCCTACTATTCTGAAGAAGATTTTACTTCAGAGATAGGGAATAACAGTGATTATGAGGTGTAAAGAGGAGCTATATCTCCCAAAACACAAAATGAATGGACTGCAGTGAAAATTCAAAAAGCTAAGTCCAAAAGAAATGCCTATTTGAAAATGGTTTTGAGATCCCACCTAAAACAAAGAAGTTAGTATGGAGGCTTTGCAAAGGAGAGATTTAATGTGGTTCTTTCATTGTTTGGGAAGAGCTTTAACTTTAATCCAGAAAGGGTGTAGGAAAAGAAAATTACTGGTAGAAGTTTCAGCCCTTTAATTTGTTACTAGTCTCACTTTATTATGCATTCTTTTAATGTACCGTGCTTTAAATTTCGAGGGCAGGGACCCCTACAGATTCCCCCACTACTTGATACTTTTAAGAAAAGCCATATTATGAAAAAATCCTCAGGAAAATGTATAGAATAGCTACTGTTCAAAAAATCACTGAAAATTTCAAATAATGTGTCCAATAAAGTTACTTAATATAGTATTTTCTGTTACCATGGCATTTCCTGTTATTCTAGATATATAATACGATAAAAAATTCAATACTTCCTGGAGGAGTTGCACCAAATACAGAAGGCAATTAATGTCAAATTTCTTCTCAAATCTCAAATCTTTAAAAATAAGTACATCAAATAAATGCATTCAACTTATGTTCCACAGCATTTATGAGGGGGGCAGCATGAAAAATGGAGATGTATTTCAAATATGGCAACGATGGAAAGCCACATTTTGGGAATGCAGTAAATTAAAATTTTAGATACAATAGGGTAGAATTTTAAATAATAAAATACGAAAAATAGGAAATTATAACAGCACATAAAAATTAATGTCTAAATCCAGCATTTGCTCGAATTGGAAACTTCTACAATGCAGGAAGTAAAATTCAATAATTGATTAAATCTCTAATCCAGCATAATCTAACACTACTGATGATTAGAAACACATGCAAGGTCAATACAACGCTAACCTGTTTTACCATAGGGGTGACTCTATGTTAACTGCAATATTTGTAATCATGATTGGAATGTGAACCTCGTCTAGGTACTCTTCACAACTAAGAGCAAACAAAATAAACATCACAAATATCATGTTTGCAGATCACATGCATTGGGAGTATAGAGGTGACTGGGGTTCAATGAAATCACCTACCAAGTAAACATGTTTTTGTATTGATCAAAGGCATATCCAAGTAAAAATGTTCCTTTGTTTTTATTCAACGTTTCAAAGGCAAACATTAAGAAACAAATAGTACCAAAACAATGGAAAAATTGAACATACAGCATACTAAGAAATAAATTCTTGCTCTGAAATTTACATAATGGCATCATTTAGTCACCAATGAGGGCAGGAGAAAAGAAAAAACCATTTATTTCACATAAATCAAAGGAAGCACCCAATGAAAAGTACATTTACAGTTTAAAAATGTAATTAATGAAAAATATACTATACCGTTATGCGAGCAGCACGCTCAGCCTGAATCTTTTCTTGTATGCGCTTTTTCCTATAAGCTTCATATGCAAATGGATCGGCCATAGATTTTGCCTGATGCAATCAATCATTCCAAGATGTCACAAGAAATGTATAGAAGTTAATTACATGCTTTCACTCTTAAGATAATGATTTACTCAACTGTTTTAAGATTTAAATTTCTGAATTGAAAATACAAAACACCAATTAAATGAACTCTGAATCAGACATCAGAAAAGAAATCTTAGAAACATGTCAACAAGATAAGAACAGAAAACCTAGCAGAATGGGTTAAGAATTTAGAGGAGAGATACTCAAAATGTAGGATGTAGTCTGTGAACTGTAAAATTGGAAATTGTGGAAATGATAAAAGCAACAAAACTTTAGCCTTCCAAGAAAATAAAAAATCAACATGCATTGATGTCCAATATGAATGATAGATAATTAAAAAAATTGTTGTTTACTCTAACTCAAGATAAGCCTTGCTCCTCCAAAATTTATGTTGTATGAACACCAAAAGAGAATGCTCAAGACAAGAAACCACCAGCCAATACATTTGATAAAATGTTAACAAAAAATTTAAACATGGTTTGATATACATTTCATGGTTTATAGAAAAAATAGCATGCATAGGAAAGGAATTAGATATACAAAACCTTAAGGTAGAGACGATAATCTATAAAGTATCCATGCATATAAGCTCTTAAAAGATTGGTGCCGATCAGATTTGTCAGATTTAAGCGTTCAATGTCCTCTTTTGTTACAAATTTGAAATCATCATAAATGGTGGTCTGTGCCCCTTCCTCAAGCTCTTCCTGTAAAAGAAATAGAAAATATGAAATTTACAACTAAAGCAGCACCACTTTGTACATGATATAACTTTCTCAAATGCACATCCAATATTTGATTTAATACTGTATATCTAATGAAAGTGTGGAAGTACCATTACCTAGCAAAAATATGCAACTACTATAGAGAAACATTAACTATGTGTGTGTGTGTACAGAGAGACAGAGAGAGAGCAGTTAACCATACTGTCAAGTTCTCCAAATAAGAACACCACTTTGGAGCTGGACCTAAGGAAGGAATAAAATAGGATGGAATTTGAGTTGACTCTAGAGCCATGAGCATTAATCCACTGTTTCTAATTACACAAATGTCGTTGATATTCCCAGCTGAGGGTTCAATGCTAGTCATCCCATCTCCCTGCAAATAAAAGTAGATAAGTAGAATAAGTAACCCATAAAAACCATAATTTGAATAGTGCAGTCAACTGGTACATGCCTTTCCATAGTATGAAATGAATGGAAAGTAAAATGAGTAAAATTGAACCTATACGATTTATGAGCATCTTAAGTCATACATGGAAATAAATATCCAAATTATTATTTAGCAATGTTTCAGTCTGAAATATCTACAATAAAAGAAAATTTATTGAATAACTGATATCAAATCCAAGATTGTTGATATTTTGATGTTAAGTTTTAACTCCATTCTTGGCAATTCCCTACTTGAGTAAATATGACTTTTGCATTAGAATATCTCTAAGGTTGTATTGTCTTGATTCTCTATCCTTAAAACTAGCATGCATCCATTGCCCAGCACATGGAGTTCTGTGGACCTGAATATTTTATCCTTTGCAGTGTGAAATTTGTACCTATTTGTGAGAACTCTAACAAGTTTTGCTCTGGAAACTCAAATTTGGCCTTCTAACATTCCGTCTAGTAGTTTGCATGCAAGGTTTGAGTTCTGATTTTCTAAGTGTATATGTATTTGTTTTGTTTGCTTTTGAATGATTTGCAATTTCAGAACATATACCAATACATAGAAATGATAACCAATATCGTGCGTAAACAAATAATGAACATTCAACCCTTCAAAAATGATTTTATTGCCACTACATCAGGTCTGATAACAACTTTCCAATGTAGCTATACAACAAATGCACATTTCAACAAACATATAGCATGCAATCTCCTTCCACTTATTTTATTGACTGTAAATGCAGCTTATTACCATGTCAATTGAATCATATTGAACATAAAAGCATTGAGATTAAATGCAATGATTAAGAAGACTTTTCATGACTCACGAAAGACTATAGCAGCACCATTTACTCTCAGAACTTCAAAAGACAGTGATCAGATCTGAACATTCAGTTCTAACAGAACATTTCAACATATTGCCTATCTAATCGATACAAATACTGATATCCTCATTTCATGGCAGACTTGGGAATGTTCACAAATAAAGAAGCAATATATCAGATCAGACCCTTACCACTTAAAATGAATGACTGAAGGACTGATCTTTTCATGAACAAGACTCACAGATTACAACAGTAGTTGCTGCTCAGATTTGTAGCAGATTACGAAGCTAAAATCATCCACTATGCACAAGGAAATTTGTATTTAACTTTCTAATCTGGAAATGAACACTTGCCAATATGATTAGAGGCTTGAACTGCTGTAGAAGAGGTTCCAGAACATGTGCATCCTCATACCAAACCTGTCTTTCTTCAGTCACCACTCTACAAGCTGAATTAAGCCTTCTAAACTCCAACGTAGTCTCAATCTGATAACCCACAGTAGCATGTCACTGTAGCGATCACTGTACGCGGGTACTGTAGCGTTTACTGTAGCAGCCAGCAATAAATATATTTCACAGTGAATCTTCAATGCCTTTATAATCTGCAAGTGGATATGCATCAAACGCTTGTAGTCCTTGTATTTCTTCTCCAATTTAGCAAAAATTGAAAGGACTGAATCATCCTCTCCTTAATTGCAACCCTTCAAGAGATCTTTCACTCCCTCAGTTATGCTATCAATAGGAAGTTTTCATTTCCTATAATCAGAGAAGAAAACTGCAAAAGCCCTAGGCTCCACAAATAAAAATCAATCAAAATATTATTCATCAACTGGATGCCAAGAATGAGCTCTTACCTCTCTTTTCATTCTTTGCTTAGGAGAGCTCAAACACCTTCCTGGCCAATGTGGGATAAAAGATTTATTCCCACATTAAATTATTCACTTAATGCACTTTATTATATTAAAGTGACTTTATTATTATAAAGTTACTTTATAACTTTATAATAATATTAAAATATTAAATAAATCACTTAAGTCACTTAAACTTTAATATCTCTTGATGTACTTGTTTGATTACTAAGCCGTCTAAGCCAGGAGTCGACTCTCCCTGTTCTCCATGTGATCGGATGTCCGTCTAAAAATAGAAACCCTAAACAATGACTTACTATAAATAGTAAGTATGTGAAACTAAGTCTAGAAACAATTGCAAAGGCCCAATCAAGGTCAACACTGCCAATATGCTCTGCTCAAATATATTTCTATTAATAGGAACCCTGACTCTCCTAAAATAGTAACTTACTATAAATAGTAAGTGTGCCAATCTGAGTCAAATAACCTGTGCAAAGGCCAAAACCTGAATCCAGCTAAAAAGTAATGTCTCTAATCCTCGAGTAACTGCCACAAGGGACCCTCTATCCAGATATATTAGCCTACAAGGGTCAAGAATAGGCTAAATCTACCGAACTCTGATGCTCGCAAAATGGGGACATTACACTATTGATGATTTACAGACCTCCGCTTTACAATTCAACTTTCAGTGTCCATCCCAAAACTAAGTTACCGGTTCCAGTTTAGGGGTTCAGTTTGCCAATTCGGCTAAAAAAAAATTTGGTGGTGGGGGGGGGGGTTCGGTTCGTTAGTACAAAAAACATGTAAAAATAAAATATATATATACATGTGCAGCCTAGAAGCATGAATTAGGATTAGAATATCACATAACATCATATAAACAACAAAACCACCATAAACTTGAATGTCATTTAAAACATGCATGATAAATATTCATCGTTGAAACTTGAATTGTGGCAGCTTGATATACAAAGTCTATTGATGCCAAGGATCAATTTGCATAATTTTGAAAAAAGAAGCCAACTGGGTAGAGTTATTAGCATTCTTCAGAAATCATAAGAATTTGTTTAGTACACTAGCCATTTTGATGTCTTGCGGTCTCAAACATTTTTTTGTATTATTGTTACATCAGTCTTGAGAGTGGTAGCTTAATATAGCTCCACAATACAAAATCTGGTTTACTTGTGCAGAACAATTTTTGAAAAAAGAAAGTTGCGTCACAATCCACTTTCAATCCAACAAGGAAAACTGAAAGCTCAGCCTCTTGGAATGAAAATGCTTGTTTGCAAAACAAATGAATAAGAATGAGGTAGTTAAGGTGTTTAGAGTGATTTAGAAGTCACTTTTAGGGTTCCCTTGGGCGTGGGTCAAAGTCAAACTCCATAAAACATTAAAAAAATGCTTAAAAAAACACTTTTTGGATGCCTAGGCATGTGGGTTCTATCTTGGTTCGCCTGGGTTTTGTCTGGGTTCTGCCCTAGTTCTCTTGAGTTCTGCCTAGGTGAACCAAACCCAAAAATGAAGGACCCTAGTCGAACCCACAGGCGAACCGAACCACAACCCGAAACCAGGAGCGAACCAGGACCAAAACCCAAGGTAAAATAAAAGAACCCGATAACATAGTCCCAAAATCAAGTGCTCATTCTCTGTCATATTCCCTAGCATTAGTGAGTACTCCTCAGTGCACCTAGTTTTCATTAGTTTTCACCTTCTTCATTGCCTTGTCCACTTTATTTTTTTCCTTCGAGGAAGGCAAGACTGCAAGTTTCACTTCCAACCCATACCCATTAATTGTGCAGTTGATCTAACAACTGCACTTGTAACACCAATTATCCTAACATCATTCATGCAAAAATAAAATGAAGATTCAGGGGGAAACAAATGGTCATAAACATCCCTAGAAAGTCCCCCAACCTCCAAAAACTCCTAAAAGTCACCAACATCTCCACATGCTCTTGTGCCTATAACTATGCTACCATTCAAGATCATCAGGGATCAAAAAATTGAGAATGGAAGCTCAACCTTTGCATTTCTTGCAACATACAACCCTATTATCCCATGTTTGTGCACTCAAGTATTAGTTTGGTTATCTTGTTTAGTTTACAAGTTAGTTTGAAACTTTGAGAGTAAATCATAAGGATTGTAGATTTCCCCTATGGATATGTGATACAACCCTCCTAGAAATCATTTTTGGAGGTCACAATGTCTCAATCATAAATTACTTTCATCTTGGTTTGCCATAGATTGATTAACAGATTGGGACTTTTTAGCTTTCTTGTACATTAAATTTGGAGGATTTGAGAGGTTTGGTATTTGCTACTACATGGCTATTACCTCATACTTGTTCAATATCCATAGATTTTGTTGTAATTGCATGAATAAGTTTGGTTTTGTGCATATTTTGTTCATATAACTTACTGTATATATATCCTTCCAAGTGTTTGACCAAAGGACTCTTCTAGTTTGTAATTGTTTAATTTCAACTTAAATCATTGTTTGGTGACACTTTGTTACATCCCTTCTCTCTTGAACAAGATTTTGGCAATAAATTATGGTCGTTATGTTAGTTGTGATTAACTGCTTTTCATGAGAATGTGAAATTGGGAAAAGAATTTTTAATTTATATGTTGTAACTACAAATATGAATGATTTTCTTACATATGTGAAAAATGAATGTGTTGATATATATATATATATATATATATATATATATATATGTTGAGAACAATCTAACCCTAATTCTTTGTCAAGTGGTTGCAGGATTGCCAACACCTCGAGGGAAAGGGAAATATCATCAAGGAGAGTTCATAGTTATAAAGGATCAAAATTATCATCATGCCATGAGTGGTGTAAGATAGCTATATTGAAGTCGTAACCTTGGTTGAATATCTCATTTAATTAAATAATTAACAAAGTGAGTCAATTTAAATTGTGCATCATTGTATATTTCTAGAAGTCTAATAATTAATCTTATGCGCACCTTGGAAGTCATCAATATAAAATATTTAAGTTAAATATAAATGCAGCCTCTTAAGCCGTTGAATTAAAGAATAAAGTTAATAAAATCAAAACGAACTTTGGCGTCGGTATGGTGGGAAGGCTGTAACACCCGCCACCCTAACCTCATTCTTGATCAAAACGTTCAAGGGGTAGTCATGTGGACTCTTTTGGGGGAAGTCGGGTATTGTCTTGCATTTTTCCTTCTCGGCATTCATCTCTTCGGCATCACACTTCCTCACTATGGCATTCGCATTCTCCTTGTAGGGTATCCTCTGTTCGCAACCGCACTTAATTGGTCTCGTGATCTCTTTCCCATTCTCTTTTCCTTCTCTCCATCAGCCTGCTTCCTTATTAGGTGGCATTCTTGATTTGATTTTTCCTGTCGAGCATATTGTGGAAGAGCTTTGTCATATTGCTCGAGTTCTCCAGTTTTCTAGTGGAATTAACTTGATCCCTTGAGTAGCCGTCTCTGAATTTATCTGGCCAGAAAGAGCTGCAATGGCATTGTCACCTTTGTCTTGTTCTTTGAAGGGAAGGGTTCAGAGCTTCTTCGAGCTTTAGACCGGCATAACCAAGCACATAAGGAGAGTCTTTTAATTTGTTAAATACTTAGCTTCAAAAATATCTTACTCGTTTTGATATCCTCCATGTATTGGAAAGTAAATTTATTGAAGTTCATCATCTTGTAGATAGTATAAAGAAATCGGTTCCATGCTAAATCTCTGAACTGGTCCAAAGGAAGAATCTTTCTTACTCGTCATGAATCTGATTAGTTTATCAAATCTTGAATTTGAAATACTCTTAATTAATTGTTTCAGAACCTGAATGTTAGAATGATCTCTCATCAAAGGTTCTAAGAACTATTATGTCATTGACTAAGCCGTAGACTTTTCAATACTCTGTCCTCTTAACTGCTGAGTTGGAATCATGCAAATTTCTTTCTCCACTAAGTCCTTTAAATGAAGAATAAATGTTAAAATTTGAAGAGTTCTTCAGTAGTGAACCAGTCTCTCTCTTTATATGTTTAAAGTAAGCAGATTATTCTTTAAAGAATTGAAAAGATAATGAGTCAAGTCTCTCTTTCTCTATATATGCTTAAAGTAAACAGCTTTACCTTAAAAAAAGAGGAATGGCTTAGAACCAAGTCATTGAAATATAAACCCTAGAGCCAAGTATTATCATGCCGAGCAAGGGTGAGAGTGTTGATGGCACAAGTGTGCCCATTATCAATAAAATCCTTGGCCAAGGTTATGATGCTTAGATTAAGCATTTGTCAACTATCAAGAACCAGATATACCCCTGGTCAAAATGGTCTTTCTAGTTAGTAGTGCCCTATAGTGAAGGATCGACCAGGTAGTATAGGTTCTTGACACTAAGTTCAAATGGCATGATGGTATTTATGCGATTCTTTATTGATTACCCTCGAGAAGGGTCAGGTTTCTTCAGTTGAAGAAACATGGGAGACCAATAGGTCTTTGGTTGGGCGGAAAAGCCGTTGATGATATTTATTTTTCCCATGAAGACAGAGTCATGTTCAAGCATTCCAGCATTCTAACTCTAATTTCTCGCAACTTTTTCTCTCTCTTAATTTCAGTTATATTTACTTTATCATGTTTATTTCATAGCTGTAATAAATGCTCTTTTCATTTCGAAAGTAAAGAAAAAGTTAGTTATTGAACAACTGTGGATTCGGTTATATAAACAGTTAATTGTTTCTTTTTCAGCTGAAATTGAAAACTAGTAGTTAGTTGATGAATTGTTTATGTAGTTATTGATCAAATTTATTTTTTTCCGTTCGTTAATGCAAAGGAAACCCTAGTAAGAAAACTAGTTAGTTACACTTCAACTGAATCTAGTAGTCAGTTACCAATCTTAAACTGTAAATTAGCTTGAGTGTTACACACTTCATTTCATTTCAAACACTTCTTTCTGATTCATACAATTTGACCCTTCTCTTATTTGTTCTTCATTCTTGTTTCATTTCCATTTGTATTTATTGTCCTAGCACACTTCAATCTTTAAACATCCTTTGTTGCATTCAATTGTCTTCATAACCTTTATTGCTTGCATATATCTCTACATACCTTTTTTGGTAGGTTTTGGTTCATAGTTAGGCCTTTTGCACCTCCCAATTCATGTTGCATAGTTTGCATTGGCAGATACACACTTGTCCTTACTGTTCCATCCTTATACATTGCTTGTTCTATCTTAGAGCTTGCAGTTTTCAAGCATACACTTGTCATCAATCACCTCTCTCTTCTTCAATTGCTTAAAATATCTTGGATAATTCATTTTCCATTCTTGCCAGTTTTGTTCATTATATTTATCACCATCACATTGGATCTTATATTGCTGTTTGAAGAAGCTTCAGGAAAAAACTGTGATTGATCTTTTTTCCAGAAGCTAATTCAAACAATCTCATGGGCTGTGAAAACTGATGCTTATATTGTTGATTGGCAGTTTTAACAACTCTTGCTTTCTTTTACGTTCACTGATCACTCGTGCTTGCAGAAGTACATTTCATTTCCCTCATTCATAATAACTTGAATTAATCTTGTTCCAACTTTATTTTCACATATCTATCATATGTTGCTTTTCCATTTTCAGATCAGCAAAAATAATCAAAAAGGAAAAAAAAAAGCACAAGGAAGAAAATAATTACAAGCTTTCTCAAATAATTTCCTCTTTATAGTTAAATGATAAGCAAACAAAATAAATTTCCCATTTGATAATATGAACTAAGTGACAGCACACATTCCTTTTGCTTGCAGACATTATTAAATTCTAAAACCCACATAACTTCATGATGTTAAGTTTGCATAAAACCAGGTTCACAAATATCTCATTTTAAATTTTTGATTAACAGTTCTTAATTAATTTCAAAGTTAATTTTCACAATGAAAAGGAAAAAATCCTTACTGTCTCTGGATCCCAAACCCTGACCACTCGATTGTCAGCAGTGATCATCTTTGGTCTAGTAGAATTTAAAGTCTCATGCCACTTGATATCCAAAATAGGACTACCATACCTGTAAGTCATAGCAAAAAGATAAAGATAGAAAACTAACATCCTACAAGTGTCAATGTATTGAAAAACAATCAACTTGCATATAGGAGTTTATCTGTACATCCTTTTTACAAATTACAATTTACATCATCTGAAAGTGCATCCCTTATGAATGCAGTAAGAAAACCTACATGTGATCTTTAACTCGAAGAGGACGTGATGAACGCAAGTCATATATCAGAACCTGCATAAACAATGGCTACTTTTACACATCAAATTACATAAATATGTAGATTACCCTCACTTTGACATCAGAAAAGTAACATATCCAGAAAACATTTTTTATCGAAATGCATGATCCTATCATTTTCAAAAAACAAAAGATCAAATTATAGAAAATTGGCAAATGGTCTCACCAGATTAATATAAAAATGGTGCAATAATGATAATTGTAAAACATCATATAGAGTGTAATAAATCCATGTCAGCATGTCTTCTATATTGTTGCCTCTCCATGCTTAAAGAATAATTCTACCAATAGTAAAAAGATAAAGATAACTTTGTCCATTATTTTCTTTGTCTTAGCAATGAAACTAGATTTATTAAAACCTGGGGGTCAACCTAAAACAATAAAGGTCTCTATTTTTCCTTCTCTACTGGTTGGAGGCAATGGAGTGGAGAAAGCAATTCTGCAATGTTATTGATTTGTTTCCCCATACTCTGGTGGTAGCAGATAACAACTCTTCCATTGCAATCTCTAACAATTGCTGCTATTCCTGGGTTGCCTTTTGCTTCCCTGTCAAAATTGAACTTCACATGTCCCTGAAGTGAGAGAGTCCCAGAAGTCTGTCTTTTAACCATGAACCTACACATTCTCTAATGGAATGGAATATTTCACAGGGGAAATTTGAGATCATTCAGCTAATGCAAAATTTTGCACCCCTCCTTTCCAAATGAAGGATGAAGGCACCTATTGACATTCAAAGGTCTCTATGTAAGTGACCTAGAAAAATATGATATCACTGAGGTTTGGTCCTAACTCTGGTATTTTCAGATTAATAAGGGCCGCCTATTTTCTCTAATTTGAGTTGCTTAGTGCATTTGATCTTAGCTTTTTCGGATTCACCTCCAAGTGTTGTTGAGAGGTGAAAACTGTTGTTGTGGTTTCCCTTGCCAAACAATGGAGATGCGATTGGTGCTGACTTCTATCAGTTTTTTGGTTATGGTCTTTATTGCAGTGCACTGTCAGATTGATCTCAGTGAAAATGCTTTTTGACATCTCAAATTTTATTGATCTTGGCTCATTTGGAGTGATAAGGTATCCTCTGCTTGATTCATTTTAGTTTAGCTTGCTCATCATTGGTCTTTTGATGTATTTCATTGCTGATTGATTTCTTTCTTGGTGTTGGAATCTTAACAAATAAGAGGGCCATCTTGTATGTGCATATGGTGTTGAATTTCAAAACTTAAAAACTTATAGTGTAAAGGCCCCTTTACTACATCATTAGAAAACACCACTATCTATCAAACAATGTTAGAAACATAGGGCATGGTTAGGCAACTTCACAAATATGTTTAGAAATGTATCTAATTTCAAAGGACTAAGGGGTTTTGTTATGTTATGAAATTTTAAACTTTTTAACTGTTTAAGAATTTTGAAAAATGAAATGATGAATTAGAATGAGAGTTTAATAGTGATCGAGCAAGGTGAAGTGTTGTTGTGGTACTTGCATTCAATGCAGGTATTTGGCAATTACTATTATTTCCCTAGCATTAGATGGGGTTTGTTAACCCTCCTCTTTCCAAAATCCATTCATTTTTTTGCAAAGCTATCATTCCTCCATTTGGCTTTTCTTTGCAAAAAAATTGTGGAAATAATGAGACTACTAGTTAAAAGGTAAATCATTAAGCACTCTAGCATTTGCATGCACTGCCATTCTATTTTATTTATATTATTTGCAAAATCAGTTCCAGTTGTTCTGAGTTTAAAGCATTGTGAAGGTGATATTTTGTTCAACCAATGCATTTTTAAGTAGAAGTGCTGAGGAGATTAAGTGCTTTCTTGGACAGCCCGCCCACACACAAGTTTGAGGAGGTATTTTGATTGAATTTTAAAAAATAAAATAAAAGGGTATTAAACCCATTCCATATAAGCCATTGTCTTCAATTTCAACATTGCCCATTACATGTTTAACGGCTGTCTACAATTCATCCTTGAATGGCAAATTGATCTGTAATTAGTGTGAATATCCTAGTACATAATTCATCAAGATTAATCTTGCTTATTCTCAAGATGCTTGTATAGAACAGGCTGTTGTTCCTTATGCAAAATGCAGGAAAAACGTTCATCATATCTTAAATGTGATATTAACTGCAAGGAACATAAAGAAAGAAAATATCAGCAAAACATAAGTTTGAACACACACAAAAGAGTAAACAACAACAATTGACATGGACAAATCGAAAATGAGGAAAAACTCCAAAAAAGAGGGAGAAATTGCCTCCTCATGCCATTATCCTATGACATATTACAAAGGTCTATTTACTGCTTAAGCCATTCATGGACATCTCTTGCACATATAACATGTCCAAAAACCTTACAAGCTCTTAATACTACTCTCAGTACTTCTCAATTGCATTTAAACTCCTCTAGGACTCTTAACACAAGTACAATTCAACCAACACCATTAAGAAAACATTAACAATGGCTTCCTTTGGAGGTCTTATAGCATAAAAGTTACAAGAAAATTTTGAAGAGGTGACCAAGCATCTCCAATTCTTGAAAAAACAGAATTCCAAATGTCTAAGCTTCCTTTGACTCCACAGGCTCTGATATTTTGTTGAATATTTGATGGTTATGGCCCCAACTGAAGTGATAAGTTGTGCCTCATGGCATGTTCAGCCAAAATCAAATGAGTAACACTACCCTACAACTTGGAGAGGTCATAACTTCCAAATAAAAACTAGAAATGAAATACTTATTTGTTTATAAGTGCTAATTTTTCAAGAGGAATCCAAATATATAAAAATATTCCACTCAAGATATCCTCCTTATTCTTTTTGGGATGTCTTCTTGAAGAGCACAAAAGATTTACTGAGAGGGGCAGGGGGGGCGGGAAGGGGATGAATCAGTAAATCAATCACAAACTTTTATTTCTTAATCTTTTTCAAACTTATTACAATCAACTTTTTGATATGAATCAATTTCCCCAAGTTGATACAACTTTATTGAAATAATATCTTTCAAAGTAGGCACCAACCTACAGATTTACAAAAGGATGACTTAGAAGAGTGTAACCTACAAGGAACACCTAGACCTTTAAAAACTTAGTAGGCACCTACCTACAAGGAGCACCTACCCCTAGTGCAAAGTATGAAACCTTGACTTGATGGATGTAAGATTGCCTTCAATCTGATCTGCACAAACCCAACTCTCCAATCTGCTCTATGTGATAAATGATATCACTCTAAGCCCACACAAGGAGATGGGAATCTTAGACTGATCTACTAATCTTCAAAAACAACCGCACCTTTTCAACTTTGGTTTGGATATCTCATATAAATGTTGTTCAATGGCTGCACACCTCTTTATGAAAGATCACACCTGCTCTCGTACTTTTTGCCTCTTCATAACAAAAACAGATTTGCTTGATTTACTCTGTTTTTCTTAATTCTATTTTTGTCAACACTGTTAATTCCAGATTGCTCCAAAACAAAGTGTATTACTTCAGAAAAATGTGTCCTGTGAGATATGTATTCAGTTGCACCTCTTAACGATTTAGAACTTTGATCAACTCATAATTAAAAATTATATTCTTGAATGACATGTCTTTTCAAAGTCTTAGGCTTTCTGTTGCTTGCATCTGCTCAAATACAAAACACATCTTTCAGCTGTAGAACATGTCATTTAGTGAAATCGCATTCTTCAGATTAATGGGATCTTTTAATGAAGAAGTCACATCCCTCCCTTTTTTAAATTGCATCCTTCTTGAGAGTTATGACTTTTCAAGCATAAAACTAAAGATTAGATTTTGCAGCGATTATTATTTGATTCGCACCCTTTCACAAACATGTCCTTTCAAAAACACCTTCCTTCAAAAAATCTTTTACTCGTGTCTTTTGAATGAGCGACACTTTCACTTCTATTACTATTAATTACTTTTGTTAACGCGTCTTATTGGTTCTTCTTAAACACATCAATTGAAATTTGTTTTTTGTTATCAAGAGATCACATACTGAAGTCACGTCTTTTATGAACTGCACTTGATTGTGAGTTACGACCTTTTAATCCTTCAGCGTATTTTCAAAAAACAAAAGATTAGTTTGATTTGCATCCATTCAAAGACGTGTTATCTAAAAGACACGTCATGCTCTTTAAAAAAAACTTTATTTGTGTCTCTTTAGTGAGTGACACCATTGCATTGGTTAACGACTTTTAGATTAAATTTGTTGACTCTCAAAATATGTAGTAAATGCGTCATGAACCGATATTTTGGATTTATATTTCCCTTCGTTTTAGTCAACCAATCACTTAGTAAACCTTTTAACCGAATTTAGAACATTTCTTCAAATCTTCTAACTTCAATTAGAACATAGCTTGCGTCCTATAGATGATATTTTATTTAATCTTTAAATTTGATTCATATTTATTTAATCTTTAATTTCAATCTGAATATTTGCTCCTTTCATGAAGAGAATCTAATAGATAACTCCACTTTGAGTGTTTGATCATTGACAAGCACCATTTAACTCAACAACCTGTACCTCTGGAATAATATACTTTGCATTAATATGAACTTATCAGATTGAATGAATGTTGAATGATAATATGATCTGTAGCCCATCAAACTAAATGACCTTCAACATGTTCGACCAAGCATTCTAATTGTAAATTAGATGACTATGACCCTGAATTTAATCAATCTGGTCTGATTCTCCATCTGATCGGATTATTAATCTATTTTGAACCAGCACCTTGAGCTTTATGATAATCCTATTTAAGTCTTGCATAATGATTTTGAATCTTGTCATCACTAACAATTTCTTCAACACTATCTTCAGTTAGTTTTGTTCTTACTCAATTATGCTTATGCTATCTTCAGTCATGCTTATCTTGACACAAATGACTCCACCTTTTTCACTTAACATGAATGACAATATGAACCATCTTCCTTCACATTTTGACATCAGTGACAATATTTCCAACACTTCTTGCCTAATTGAGTCTTTAGAGCTCTTCAACATGGGAAATTCTCCATGAGAACCATTAAGTGAATATGTTAGCCAATTTCACTAACTTAATTGATCCATTTGGATTACACATCCCGGATTAGGATGAGGAAACAATTCCCTCACCTTGTCTATTGGATTCCACTTGGTCATGCATGTGTTTTCCCCTTTCGGATCAACCTGCCATGCCCCCTAAAACTACTGCCACAACCTTACCATTTCCTTATGATCTTGATTAGTAGCTGAATTACAAGTCTCACATTCAAAACTCTGCTTATCTCTCAAAAAAAGTGAAGCAAATTTATCACTAGCATTTATCCACCTCTTTGCTTGATGCATACTTACCAGGGAGATCCCCAATTTTCCTTCATATGCATTGATGATGAAGTTATTTCCATCTTTAATGAACCCCTATATATTGTCCCTTCTCCAATAAATAGCATCTTGAAAAGAACCGGACCAAATTTTTTCCGATTTTTGAATGCAATTACAACAACATACAGAAGGCACCCATTAGGGTTAGATAAATCAAACCAGCAGTTACAATATAACTCATTGCCAAGAATGCGCACTCAATCTCAACAAAAGAGAGGCTGTCATATGGCAAGAGGATCGTCAGTACAATAAATCAGAACTGCAACTGAAAGTAACTCAACACCAAGTATGTGCTACCCAAACCAGAATGGAATGAGGTGACCATATGGTGGAGATTTAAAGAAATACAAATGCAACTTCGAAATAAACTCAACACCCAGAATGTGCTTTCAAACCCGGAGTGGGAATTGAGCTACCATAGGGCGGAGATGTAAGATATTACAATGCAAATCAAAGTAAATAGGCGGCAAGCCAGCCTTTTCCACTTATTCAGTGGGCAATTACAAACATGATAAGCAAAACTGAGAGAAATGCTGACAGTACTACTGTTCAGCTTACAATGAGAAGTAGAATGCATGCAAGACCAAGGATTTAAGCTCTACAAGTTGCTGCAATAGTAAAGATGTCATCCACTAGGTCAATAATGAATTCCTAACACCCGTCCTTCGCTAATATGCAATTTTCTCAAGTCTAATCTGACAAACCAGCAACATGAAATACAGAACCAGCAATACATAAACTCAATGAAAAGCTCACAACTCACTCATTTCTCAATCAAATTACATGAAAACTGATGCTAAATACTCTTAAAATGATGGCGCCTAGTTTAGTTATGAGAAAGGACAGCTAAAAGTGGCTATTAATTAATGGCACGGATCCCAAAGCACTCCAGAAAGGGCGCCCTACAAGGAATGACGAATTTGCTTTATAAAATCATAAACTTCGTATTAAAATCTGCAAATATTCATGAAGGGTCTCTTCCAACAGAGAAAACCAATGAGACAATACCCAGAACAACTCTTTTTGTATTTTTTGATTTATGAGTGAAACTATAGATTCAGCCCTGTTATCAGCAACTCCAGAAAATGACATAAAATGCAATAAACTGAACTACATAAGTAAACCCAAACTACAAATGCAAACCTCACTACAAAATGTCACTCAAACAAGCAAACCTCTCCACTAGGTGCTATCTCTCAAGCACGAAGTCGAGCCAAGGCTAGGAGGCATTCATTCCTCAAAGCAATCTTGTTACCATTTCGGCAACATAACAATACTCAAGATATCAGATGCCCAAATCAAGACCCAAGCTCTCCTTTTATAACTTTGTGAAAACTCTCCAGAAGCATCTAGAAACCCTAATTTTCAAATTTGAAGTAACTCCTTTTCCCTCCAAAGATGGCGTCTCTTTTCTCAAGGCAATTTAACTTTTAATTTGAATTAATCTTCTCCTCAAGATGGGCGTCCCTTTTCAAACATTGATTTTTGGTCCTTAAAATATAATAAAATAACTCCATGAGGCGCCACCCCTCAAAATCCCCCTTTTATGAACAACTTAAAGTTGCTTCACTAGGCCAAGGGGTCTCAATAATAAAATATAACATTAAAGTATAACATTTTAAAATCAACTAGATATCTCACCAAAAATGCTTCCCAAGGTCAAGATTGATCAAACCAACTAAACATACTGAAGATGAGAGCCAACCAAGCCGAAGCCAATAGGACCACTGCCAGAAATAGAATTTACTAAAAATAGTAAATTCTCGAAAGTGCTCAGAATGCTGAACCGAAACCACCAACGTGAAGCTCACAGAAAACCCAGAAGGAATTTGCAATCCAAGTTCAACATTCCCAAGAGCAAGCTCCGCAAAAAAACGAAAACGTCCTCCAAGAAGTTTGGAAACCCTAATTTCGAGCTTCTGCTTAGCCTACGAGCTTCCAGAAATAGGCTAAATCCAAATGAAGAGCGTAGGGCTAAATTGGGGACATTACACATCTCTATGATATATGTACAGGCTGCCAAACATTATACATATTCTTCATGAGGAATCACATCTACAATAACCCCATCAATGAAAAGCTGATTAACACAATACTTAACTCTGCATTGTTTAGTAATAGACAATTTACTCCTTATTTTACACAACCCAGCTCATCTAGTTTGGGGTGTGGACATGTTTGAATCCAAGCTTCTCCATCTACTCAAAAATAAAATTAGCTTGAGAACAAGAACCAAAGGGAGAAGCTAATATTGTCTTCATCTTAATTTTGACATGAAAAGGTTTGGTATGCTCACTTTGTCTTGCCCTTTGTTCTACCTAAACAAACCTTTTTATGAAGGGTGGTACAAGCAAGCCTTTCATCCACATCAAAACTACACTTATGTTCTTTTGAAATAATCCATGTCCTTTTGCTTATTCCATTTGCAATCTTCCATGGATGCAATTCTAGATGCAGTTTCCAACATGTTTCATCTGTGTGACCATCAACATCACACAAAATACAATATTTAGCGAGCTTAGTAGTAGTCACAACATTATGATTACCTTTCCCTTTATCTTTGGCCTTTGGTTCACCTTGTTTTCCTTGTGACTTTTAAGAGGGGGGATGAGTCAGTTCCTTGTCCATCTCTATGTAGTAAGCATGATAACATGCCTCGTCTGCATATTTAAGCTTTGAGAAAATTGGAAACCTCATTAGACGGCTTTGAAGCCCACCTATTTACCTCATCAAGATGTCATCATCTTACACATCCTTGTTTCATTTAGATGACCCTTCTATGAAATTCGCTTTTGTACTCTTGAACACTTTGGCCTTATTTTTTAATGTAATATTGCCAATCAATGGACCTTTCCTCCTTACACCATATGAGATAAAATTGCTTTTCGATTAGTCTATAAGATTCATCACAAGAACAAATTGTGCTAAATTTCTTAAAGCCAATGAATGAGCGTAGAAAACCCAAAGTAAGAGCATGCTTTGTTAGTCTTAATCTAGCAAAAGAAATTTCTTGTTCTTCACTAACATCATGCACACAGGGATATAGCTCAGGTTGTGCCAACTAATGGTCAAGCTTGTTAGCATCTACCTCTCCTTCATAAAGGTGAAACTCGATCTTTGTCTCCACTTTGAATAGAGGGATTGTGGGAAGGCTTTTCTCACCATGGGACTTAACCTTTTCATGAATGGAAAAACTGCTCTCTTTTTCTTTAGGACTCTTTACAGTCACCCCCATTTTTTCATAAGCGACTCCATAATGCTCTCTAGCTTCCCTATAGAGCAAGATATGCTTGCAATATCTTCCAACTTGACAAATATCCACACTATATCTTTCTGCAAAGGAATCAACTCTAATTTCTCACTTGTACTAATTGATCTAGTAATAGGCAAAAATCTACAAATCTAATCACACAAACAAAACAACCACTAAATCCAAAAAAAATGTTGTAATATCAATCTAATCTGTAATTAGTGTGTATATCAATACATAATTCATCCATTGGAATCCTATTTATTCTCAATGTGTTTTGATTGACTAAATTCATGTTCCTTATGTAGAAAAATTGGTCCTTGCATATTGAATATGATATTGTTAAGTGCAAGTAATATAAAAGAAGAATATCAGCTAAGTATGAGAGCAAGAACACACATAAAAATGAAAGACAACAGTAATCGACCTAGAGAAATCCAAAATGAGAGAAATGTTGGAATAAGTTTCTCGTTGAAGTCAAGGTTGAGCTAGCTGTCTGCCTGCTTGAGCTACATGATTGTGTGCTTGAGCTGCTTTCCTATTTGATTGAGGTGTTTGGGTGCCTGGTTCAAATGCTTGTTTGCCTGGTTGTTTCAACTAATTTGCTTTGTCAGCTCACTGCCATGTCATCTTGCTTTGTCAGCATGTTTGAAAAGTCATATGTGCTAAAAGAGGTCAACTAGTGACGTGTCTCAACTCCGATGATTTTAGTTTTCAGTACTGACAAATGAATTGTCTGTATATGCTGCGATAACTTTGTTTGAGGTGGCTTATTTTTGTCTTATGCAAACTTTTTATGGATGTGGTTTTTGAGATATTTTCACAATGCTTTGAAATTCAAAAACGTGACTGCTCTAGAGCCTATTTGCTGTTGCTGTTTGGAGTAGGTTATGGATAAGGAAGTTTTGTTTTTGGTATTGAAATCTAGCGAGTTTATCTTTGAGGCGGCTTCAGCTATTTCAAAAAGCTTTCTAAATGAAAAAATAAAATCGCATTTATTCTCACCTGGCAGACTTCTGTGATGGAAATAAAAATAGGAGACGGTCTCACAATGTTTGGGCGGCTACAGCGATGAATATTACTCTGCCTCCTTTTTTCTTATATGGTATCGTGCTTTCTCTACTGACTTGACACCTTCTCTTGCTGGCATTAGTCGGCAGTTTACGAGAATCTGATTAGAGTTGGGTCTTCATGAAAGGCTTTGAAATCCTTATAGAGTTGGGTTTATCTTTTGAAATGAACGTCTGACAAATGATGGCAGCAAATTTATTAAATTGATACTGGGCGGCTAAATTTGTATCAACACTTCATATTGTCTACTGACGGCTTCAGAAATTTTTTGAGGCGGCTTCATTTACTTATGCGATGGCTCTATTTGTAGATTGGCTTTATTTTTATCAGGTCTTTGTTATATTCGTAGATATAGACGGCTCTTCTTTTGCAATGGTTTGATTGATTCATCATCGACTTTTCTAAGTATGCTGTGAGGTATAGGAATTTAAAAATTCAAGTGTTTGTGGCTGCGGTTGATAAAAAGGAGAATTATTTGACGAAGAGTGGCGGCTTCTTATTGCAAATTTTATGAATTGGCGATTTTATTCTCTGAGAAGATGTTATGGTAGCAACTAGAAATTTGGCAACCTTTACGAAGGATATTCTTCCCGTTGTAATTTAACCATGTCAGAATTAAAGGATTAATACTGGCAGTTTCTCTAATTTGAGGACATGTGCGCTGAGTGATTTATCTGGAGTTGTGGCTCAGACGTTTTTATTTGGAGTCCTATAATTTAAAATGTCTACCTTATTTGAGAATAAAATATGCGAGGTGATATCATGGTTTCTTTAAAGAGTATTTTGAACACCCTTTATTAGAATAGTGACACCATTCATTATTGGATAGATGTTAAAATTTTGCTTACTTTTTGTTGTGTAATGGCTCCCAGCAATCTAATTATGCCATCGCCTTGATTGGTGTGCACAGAGATATGGTTTTGTGGTCTGCTGTTTTTAAAACTTACATTGCTACATTTTATCGGATATACTCGGGCAGTATGGTGTCACTGTGGTATCCTTCTCCTATCGTATAAGTGTGAGGTTTTGGAGGCTATATGGAGATGAGCAAAAGCTCTGAGCAAGTGTGTGAGTCTTAAGTTGCTAGAACGAAAACCTTGGTGTTTGAACACAAATGTCTTTGGAGGCTTCATACTTTATTATTGTCTTCATTCAGAGTTTTGTGTGCTGCAGAATGAAATATACGCATGGGGTTTAGAGTCGGGCTATGTAGGTGTTGAAGCCTGTTGTTTTAGTATCGATGATGGTGATGTTTTGGAGTTGCTTGAATACCTGTGGTAGATATCTTTAAGTTAAGGTGGGTAAGGTAATTGCAATAATATGTTGGTTTCTAAGCACATGGTATGAAGCTTAAGATGGTGCTGCGTTGCCAGTGTAATACCAATCTGGCTGCTATATACCTTTAAAAGCTAGACCTATAAAAAGCAATTTATCTTCATAGAGATTGAGAAAATTCAAGATCACTGATATTTTCTGAAGCAGATTTCCTTTTCATTTCTGATTAAGTTCCAAGCTTTGCCTTTATCTATTTGACATTTCTGTGAGTAGACAGCAGTATCAAATTTTTGGAGGCAAGTTCATGAAATGCATATATGCTGTGGAAGATGTATGTTGAATCACTTCTGAGTTGACTTTGTTTGGAGGTATGCTGAAGAAATGTTTTGTTTGCTAGTGAAGTTTAGAGAATGATAATAGTTGGAAGGGTTGAACTATGAAGATCTGAGTTTTTTATATGAACAGGGGTGTACGAAAGTCTTGGTTCTTTCAGATTTATGATTTGAATATGAGCCTCACAGTTCATGTTAAGGCATTGCTTGAAACAATGTTTTGCAGATTTGTATTTGAAAATCTGTATAGCTTCTAGATTTGATTATGTCCAAAGTTTTTGCATCAATGTTTTGGATCACACTCCGTTATCCATCATCAGGATGAAAGAGAGCAAGATCATCCTGATGATGGATCACGGAGTGTGATCCGAAACGTTGATGCAAAAACTTTGGACACAATCAAATCCAGAAGCTATACAGATTTATGATATGGATTGTGGAAACTTATTATCATTAATTTGTATTCGAAGTCTGGAGTTTGTGCTTCAACCACTGAAATTGGTGCTTTGGTGTTTTCAAAGTTGGTGCTTTGAAGGTGAGTTGGTGCTCACGCTAGAATTGGTGCTTCAATAGTTTGAAGTTGGTGTTTTTGTTGGTTTGAGGTTGGTGCCTCTACAAATCGAAGTTGGTGCTTCATGAGAGTTGGTGCTCTCGGTGGGTTGGTGCTTACCTATGTAAACAGGGTTGGTGTCCTTTGGAGATAAATAAAAGCAATATTTTGCAGTGGTTTTTTACCTAAAAGGGTTTTCCACGTAATCCTTTTGTTCATCTTGCATTGGTGTTTTATGTTGCTCGTTTATGATCTAATTTCTGATTTACTTGATTAATCTGGGTTAGTTTTTTTTAAAAAGTCTCAAATATTGATTCACCCCCGCCCCCCCTCTCAAAATTTGTTGTGTGCTCTTCAATTGGTATCAGAGCACGATTCCTTCGAAAAGTGAGCTTAAAAGCTTGGAGGTAGATTCTGGTTGCACACATGGGTTCGGTTGAGGGTTTTGCTAGAAACGGAGTTCCTATGTTTAATGGTGCTAACTATGCTTTTTGGAGTGTTCGTATGAGTACTTACATTATGTCTCTTGGTCTTGACGTTTTGGAGAAGTGTAGAAATTGGATATACAATCCCATCAACTCCTCCAACCAATGCAATTGCAAAGAGAGCCTTTGAGATTGATGCAACAGCCATGAATGCAATCTTAAGTGGCTTGTCAAAAACAATAATTGTGAAGGTAATGCATTGTGACTCTGCTCACAAGATTTAGAATAAGCTTCAGAAAATGTATGAAGGTGATCTTGAGAATCTCAGCATGCTAAAAGATGAAAGCGTTGCAGACTATTTTCAGCGTGTAGATGAAGTTGTAAATACTATCAAAATCCTAGGAGAGAAGGTTGAGGAATCTACAGTTGTTCAAAAGATTCTGAAGTCTCTTCCGTTGCGCTTTGATGCAAAATTTTTAGAGATTAAAGAAATGAAGGAATTTAACATGTTGACCGTTGATAAGCTTCATAATATTCTTACATCCTATGAATTGAGTACTACTTCTAATCTATCTGTTGAAAAGGAGGTAGCTTTTGAGGTTTTGACGAAGGGAGAAGACAAAGAATCCACTACCTATGATGGTTCTGACAAAGGTTTTGATAATGAAGAACATGATGAAGAAGCGTAAGTTAATCTTGAAGCAAAACTAATTTGTGCTTTGAGCGTAATCAAAGAGGCTAAGGAAGAAAAATCAGAACTTGAAGTTGTTACAAGAAAAAAGTGATGCAAAAATGAAGACATCTCAAGCACTTAAGGGAGCAGAGAAGAAGATGGTTGATCAGAAAAATCAAATTGAAAAAGCTGAGAAATTGATTGTTGATTTGAAGGTTCAAGTTAAAGAGGGAAAGAAAATTGAGGAAGAAATCAAAGATCAGTTAAAAGTTAAAGAAGAAAATGTAGAAAGACTTGAAGTTGAGGTTGTTTCTCTTAGAAACATAAGCAAATCATCAACATTGTTGAGCAATGAGAAAATAAATCAGAAAAATTCTTTGTCTTTGGATAAGATTATTGGTTCACAAAAGTCTTCAGCTGATAAGAGTGGAGTTGGGGTTGAAAAAGGTCAATGTTCTAAATCTGAAAATGAAAAACAGCAGATAGGTAACGCTGATTGCTCAATGCATTCGCATTCAAAATTTAGAAATAACACTTTCAGAAGACCTCATTTTCAAAGACAAGATCACATGACTAGGTTTAATGATTCCTTCTTTTATGGATATTGTTTTCTTGCAATTGTTTTGGTCACAAGGCTCCAAAGTGTAGGGTTTATACAAGAAATAATTTCAGACATGTGAATAGGAATAATTTTGCTCCTCAGATGAATTACAATGTGATATGTTACAAATGTAATAACTTTGGTCATACTGCAAAGACGTGTAGATGCAATCTTGTAGATTTCTCTATGCAAAACAAGAAGGGTGTCAATGCAAAAGAGGTTAAGATGGTTTGGAGGAAAAAGAATAAAGTTGAAAAGGTTGAATCTAGTGGAGTTGTTTCTACGGTGCATTAACTTGATGATTTCAGAAGAGAGAAGTCAGAAATGACTTCACTCCATCCTTAAGGAGGTGCTTGGACTTAGGAGGAGTTTTCACTGCTACATTTTATCTACCCCGTTTCAGTTATGTAGGTTGGTAATTTGACCATGTCAGAATTAAAGGATTATTACTGGCAGTTTCTCTAAATTTAGGACTTGTGTGCTGAGTGATTTATCTGGAGTCATGGCTCAAACGTCTTTATTTTGGAGTCCTATAATTTAAAATGTCTACCTTATTTGAAAATAAAATATGCAGGGTGATATTGTGGTTTCTTTAAAGAGTATTTTGAACACCTTTATTCAGATAGTGATACCATTCATTATTGGACAAACGTTAAAATTCTGCTTACTTTCTATTGTGTAACGACTCCCAGCAGTCTGATTATGCCATCGCCTTTATTGGTGTGCACAGGGATATGGTTTTATGGTCCTCTATTTTTAAAACTTACATTACTACATTTTATTAGATGTACTCAATGAGTATGGTGTAACTATGGTATCCTTCTCCTATCGTATAAGTGTGAGGTTTTGGAGGCTATATGGAGATGAGCAAAAGCTCTGAGCAAGTGTGTGAGTCTTAAGTTGCTAGAACGAAAACCTTGATGTTTGAACAAAGATGTCTTTGGAGGTTGCATACTTTATTAGTGTCTTCATTCAAAGTTCTGTGTTTTGCAAAATGAAATATATGCATGGGGTTTAGAGTCGGGCGATTTAGGTGTTGAAGCCTACTGTTTTAGTATCGATGATGGTGATGTTTTGGAGTTGCTTGAATACTTGTGGTAGATATCTTTGAGTTAAGGTGGGCAAGGTGATTGCAATAATATGCTGGTTTCTAAGCACATGGTGTGAAGCTCAAGATGGTGCTGCATTGCCAGTGTAATACCAATCTGGCTGCTATATACCTTAAAAAGCTAGACCTTTAAAAAGCATTTTATCTTCACAGAGATTGAGAAAATTCAAGATCACTGATATTTTGTGAAGCAAATTTCCTTTTCATTTATGATTATGTTCCAAGCTTTGCCTTTATCTATTCGACATTTATGTGAGTAGACAGCAATATCAGATTTTTGGAGGCAAGTTCATGAAATGCATATATGCTGTGGAAGATGTATGTTGAATCACTTCTGAGTTGACTTTGTTTGGAGGTATGCAGAAGAAATGTTTTGTTTGCCGGCGAAGTTTAGAGAATGATAATAGTTGGAAGGGTTGAACTATGAAGATTTGAGTTTTTTATATGAATAGGGGTGTACAAAAGTTTGGGTTCTTTCAGATTTATGATTTGAGTATTAGCCTCACAATTCATGTGAAGGCATTGCTTGAAATAGTGTTTTGCATATTTGTATTTGAAGTCTGGAGTTTGTGCTTCAACCACTGAAGTTGGTGCTTTGGTGTTTTCGGAGTTGGTGCTTCGAAGGTGAGTTGGTGCTCAAGCTGGAGTTGGTGCTTCAGCAATTTGAAGTTGGTGCTTCTATTGATTCGAGTCGGTGTCTCTACAAATCAAAGTTGGTGCTTCATGAGAGTTGGTGCTCTTAGGTGGGTTGGTGCTCACCTATGTAAACAGGGTTGGTGCCTTTTGGAGATAAATAAAGCAATATTTTGCCATGGTTTTTTACCTGAAAGAGTTTTCCACATAATCCTGGTGTTCATCTTGCATTGGTGTTTTATGTTGCTAGTTTATGATATAATTTCTGATATACTTGATTAATCTGGTATAAAGTTTTTAAAAGGTCTCAAATACTGATTCACCACTCCCCCCCCTCCCCGTGCCCCTCTCAGTATTTGTTGTGTGCTCTTCAAGAAAATCTTAGAAGGCATAGGGATCTACTCCTTGTGCCAATATCTTCTTGAGATAATCCAAAGGTCTACTGCTTACTTGATGGTCTCTTGCACATACAACATGTCCAAACACCTTACAAGCTCTTAATGCTACATTCAACACTTTCCAATGACACTTCAACTCTCAAATAATCCTACATTGAAGAAACATAAATATAATTAATCATATTATCACTAACAAAACATTACAATGGCCTCCTTTGCCTTCCTTTGGAGGTATTATAGAATAACTGAATAAGAGACACTAGAAACCAATGTTCCCTGGTGATGCATCTCCAGGGGTCTAGCTTATTACACAGGTAATTGGTAAATTAATTGATGTATTAAGAATGAGCAAGATGCTCAATAAATAGTTTACAAGATTTACAACAAGCCGAAAGGATAAGATCGGAGACGATCTTATCTTTAGGAAAAGTAGGAAGTTTCTAAAAGAAACTTCAGATAAGATCTCGGACAACAAGGACGACCTTATCAGGATATTTTACAATATTTTACAATATTGAGCATTAATAAATAATAAACATTATTTTAATACCCTCCCTTAATGCTCAATCTATCTACTACACCAAGATGCCCCCTGAATTTTACAAACTTATCTGTACTGAGCGACTTGGTGAGAATGTCTGTTGTTTGATCCTCTGTCGGAACATACAGCAACTGAACTGATCCGTCTTCAACCAGCTTCTGAATGAAATGACAGTGAGTTTCCACATGCTTGGTTCGCTCATGGAAGACCGGATTCTTGGCAAGTTTGAGAACTCCCTGATTATCACAGAACAAGGGAGTCGGACCTACTTGAGATATTTGCATATCTGCAAGGATCCAGCGAAGCCAAACTACCTCACATGCTGCTTTTACTACTCCCCGATACTCTGCTTCTGTCGAGGAGAGAGCCACTGCCTGCTGCTTCTTACTAGTCCATGTGATTGCACCGGATCCCAAACTGAACACATACCCAGATGTTGATTTCTTGTCATCAACTGAACCTGCCCAATCTGAATCCGTGAACCCATTGAGTTTAGGATCGTGACTCCGAGTGTACAAGAGTCCAAAATCAGGAGTGCCCTTCACATAACGCAGCACACGCTTCGATGCTACCCAATGATCAGCCTTGGGGGCTGTCATGAAGCGTGATATGTAGCTCACTGCAAAACTCAAGTTAGGTCTAGTAGCAGCAAGATAGATGAGGCTGCCTACTAGTTGCCTGAACAATGTTTCATCTACCACAGGTGAATCGGACTTAGCTAACAACTTAAGCCCTTTTTCCATGGGTGTAGAGGCAAGTTTGCAATCCTGCATTCGGAACTTATCCAGAAGACTTCGAGCATACTTGGACTGGGAGATGAAAATGCTGCTCTCTGTCTGCCAAACCTCAACACCTAAACAATAATGCAGGAGGCCCAAGTCTGTCATGTCAAAAGTTTTGCACAAGTCCTGTTTGATCTCAGTGATCAAATGTGCCGAACTGCCAGTAATGATCAAGTCATCCACGTAGACAACAACAAGCAAGATCTCATTACCAGTATTCTTGACATACAGGTTCGAGTCAGATGGACTCCTCTGAAAGCCATGATCTGTGAGGTACGTGTCAATTTTTATGTACCAAGCCCGAGGAGCCTGTTTCAGGCCATAGAGTGCTTTGACCAATCTGCACACCTTCTGTTCTTGACCAGCAACTTTGAAACCTGGAGGCTGCGTCATGTATACTTCCTCCTTCAACTCACCGTTGAGGAAAGCACTCTTCACATCCATTTGATGGACCTTCCAACCAAATTGGGTTGCTAAGGCAAGGACGAGCCGTATGGTACTCATTTTGGCTGTAGGAGCAAAGGTCTCCTCATAGTCAATGCCTTCTTTCTATGAGAACCCCTGTGCAACCAGACGAGCTTTGTACTTGTCAAGGGTTCCGTCAGCTTTGTACTTCACCTTGTACACCCATTTGCAGCTAATGGGCTTCTTCCCTGGAGGAAGATTGGAAAGGACCCAAGTGTGATTCTTCTGAACACTCTGGTATTCTAATTCCATCGCCTTTTCCCACTCAAGTATCCCTTTTGCCTCTGAATATGTCTAAGGCTCATAAACACTGTGAATGTTGGCCATGAAAGCAAAATTCACTGTAGACTGTTGTTTGCTCTTGTTTCTGGATGATCTACCCTCAATGAGCTCATCAGCACGAAGATCACTGATAGTCTTAGCCCACCATTTCGGTCAGAGAGTAGAAGGGCCAACATCAGATGTAACAGGAGGAGCTGGATCTAGTTGTGGATCTGGAACAGGTTCAGCAGGGGGACGTTCATTATCATCTGGAGGAAACTCGGGTTGAGCATCATCAAAGACTAGGTCTTCGTCATCCCTCCCATCAGGTGAACCTAACGGAAGTCGGACACCCATATCAGGAGCCTGTAGAGGCTGATCCTCTGAATGCTGAACAGGTGAAGAAGAGTGAAATGGACCTCGTTCCTCATCAAAGACAACATCTCGTGAAGATAAGAGCGATCAGTGTCTATATCAATCAGTATATGCCTTGTGATTGTCACTGTACCACCAGCAGACATGAGTTTCGACTCTTGAGTCCGGTTTAGTGCGCTTGGCCTCTGGAATCAAACATACACAGAAAGAGCCAAAACCTTCAAATGGCCCGATCACAGGTTTGCGACGGACCAAACTTCCTCGAAGTCTTCCCTTAACGGCATGAGTGGGTGACCAATTAAGGAGATAGACTGATGTATTGACTGCTTCTACCCAAAACTTGGTAGGAACACTCCTGTGTTGCAACATGGAGCGAGCCATCTCAACAATCGTACGATTGCCGCTCTACAACACCGTTTTGCTGAGGAGTGTAGGGTGTGGTTAACTGACGTTTTATCCCATGAGTATTTCTGGTTGGAGAATGTCACTAGAAGAGAATTCCCCCACCATCGACCTAAGGTTATAATACAGAGCTGACTCCTTTCAACCCAAGGCCTTAAACTTCTGAAATACATTAAAAACCTTGATTTTGTTTAAGAAAGTACACCCCACATTTTCCTACTATAGTCATCAACAAAAAGTAGAAAGTACTTGCAACCAGTTACAGAAGAAATAGACATAGGGCCACAAATATATCAGCATGAACTAATTGAAGTACCTTAGAAGCCCGCCAAGAGTCGCCATCTTTGAGCGGTGTGTCTTTGCTTCGACTGACAAGCACCACTAAGCATGATGTTAGTCGAGATAATGCCATCTACAAGTCCGAGAGCAAGATAGTGCCGCGTTCAAGTGCATCTTACGGTGCCAAAAGATTGGTGGCAGCTGAATTTCTGGTTGCCAAGGCTAACTCGGAGAATCACCAGTGTCCACAAGCTTAAAGGCCATGATCCTCTATCCCAATGACCACCGTTGTGCGAGACTCACGATCAACAATCGAACATCTATGCCCGGTGAATACCACATCCATCACGGGAGAATGCATATCGGTGTGAGAGAAGATTGAGCTCGATATCAGGTACATAATACGTTGAGGAATATATGAGATCCCTCCCCGGATTGAACTGAGCGGTGCTTGCCGACAGGCTGTGTATTCCTCACCTTCCAAAAATCAGGTGGGTACAAGGGGAAAAGTCTGTGAACCAACGCCTATGAGAAATGTCGCGAGGCACCAGAATCTGTACCAAGCAGAGGATTTGACATGGTCTGCGGGCCTTTTTGCCATGATTGCATAAAAGGCAGATTCCTTTTCAGAGTGCTCGGCGACATTCGCTTTCTGCTGAAACCCTCTCTGCTTCTTTTGCTCAGAAGCCAAACGAGCACGGCAATCCTTCTTGGTGTGGCCAAATTTATGACAGTAGTTACACTGAACATTTTTCTTCTTCGGACTGAGGTCTGACTGGAGCCTTTCTGCTATGAAGGCTGACCTTTTTCCATGATCGCGGATGGGTTTTGTTTTGCAAAAGCACCGTGGAGGATGATGATTCCTTGCTACCGACATTTGTCTCTCGATCTGTGCAACATGATAGTGCACAAATTAGGAGAGATCAACATTGTGGCGAGGCGTAATGTTGAGTCTCGATGACTTTCAGGGTGATCACGACCATGTCCTCCTCCATTTTCCGACCAATCGCCTCCAACTGATCTCTGATCTCTTGGATTTTATTCAGGTGCGCTTGCAGAGTTGTCTTCTCATCCATCATGATAGAAAACAACATATTCTTCAAGAAAAATGCACGGCTTTTGTCGGAAGTTTCATGCAAACCCTTCAAGTGATCCCAGATCTCCTTAGCTGATTTTCCAGTGGAATCTGAGAGAGCTGATCATCAGTAACCGAAAACTTAATAAGCATGGCGGCTTCACGATTCTGCTCATCAAACTTTTCCTGATCCTTACCCACCGTGTCGGACGAGTAGCTTTGCCGAGGATCATCTAATCAAGGCGGTATTCAAAAATTGTCAGCATCGCTGCTTCCAGGTGTTGTAATTTTTGCCATTAAATCTCTGACTGCCCTCCAACATTAAATTACTTAAACTGGCCATCTTCACGCTTTTCGAGGCACAAAAAACGAGGTACTAGAAGAGGTTGATGCACAAAACTCGAGGCATGAATTCCAATGCAAAAAATAGAGGCAGATTCAGGTACAGATTGCAAAAAAACAGTGTACGGATGGCGCAAAATTTGAGACACGAAAAACGATGCACCCAGAAAATTCGGAGACCAGCCCAATTGAGCTCTCGGAAAACCCATCAAGAATCTGTGATCGAAAAAAAATTCTGACTTGAAAATCCGGGCCAAAACCCTAGACGAACATTCTGGAACCCTAGGCCGCCATTAAAAACACCAAAAATTTGCAGAAAACCAACTCTAAATTCCACAAAAAATGTGGCAAGAAGAATCTGAAGGTCGCGTTTGGTAAAAATACAAGTCGGGCCAGAAGGATACTTAAATTGGCGTCCCAAAAGAATGAAATCGCGCCAGGAGTAGTTCACGCCACACAGAAAAACGTCACAAATCGCAACGACGTAGGGCACAAAGAATGGAGATCGCGTTGTTTTGACGGAGCTTGAAGATTGCAAACAGAAATTGCGCTTAAAAACCGTCCAAAACAATGCAGAGAGACGCGAACAGGGATCTTCAAAGAACGCAAAATGCAACCAAAAACACGTGCGGAGAAAAAAAAAAACGCGATGCCAACACCACGAAATTTTATTTGCACAGAAAGAGCCCACGAATTTTAACCAGAAGAGCCACGATTTTTAATTCTCAAAGAACCTTCGATTTTCAGAAGAAGAGTTGCCAAAATCTTCAAACACAGAAGCCACAAGAAAATTTCGAAAAAATTTCGAAATTCTGCTCACAAAAAATCTTCAAAAATTTTCACAGAAGATTTTATTAAATTTTTAATTCAGAAACTGAAAAAAATCTTAAAAAGATTTTTATGAATTAAAAATTCAATTTTGAGCAAATTGGCTCTGATACCATATTACACAAGTAATTGGTAAATTAATTGATGTATTAACAATGAGCAAGACGCTCAATAAATAGTTTACAAGATTTACAACAAGCCGGAAGGATAAGATCGGAGACGATCTTATCTTCAGGAAAAGCAGGAAGTTTCTAAAAGAAACTTCAGATAAGATCTCGGACAACAAGGACGATCTTATCAGGATATTTTACAATATTTTACAATATTGAGCATTAATAAATAATAAACATTATTTTAATATAGCTAACATCCTAGATGTCTCCAGGACTTGGGAATTTGGAGGGGATGTCCAATTTTTCCAAAGATTGGACAACATGCTCAATTGATGCACAAACCTTTTTAAAAGGTAACTTTTTAAGTGAAAATCACCTAAAAATCCACAAAAAAGCTAAAAGATGAAGGATCACCGTTGCAGATTCAGCATACTATCCTTACTTCTCAAAATGCTCAACTTTTTTTTAGTTTGTTTAAGTTATTTTGACAGCTGCCACTTGTTGTCACTAAAATTTGGTAAAATTTTGGCTATCCCTAAAACCATGTATCAATATCCTAGTAACTTGGTGAAACACTACAAGAAAGCTTCAAAGTGAAGCTCAAGAGTCTCCAAATCTTGAAACAACAAAATTGTAAAAGGCTTGTTTTGTATCATACAAGATCTACCATCCTATAGATATGGGACAACTTCAGTCCAAACCAAAATGTTAAGGTGTGCCTTGTTAGTTGGAATTTTTAATCTTGTCTAAAGACCTTCTAATGAATTTCGTGTTAAGTGTTTGGGGTATATATACACATCCAAACCTATTGTTTAATTATCGAAATCATTCATTTATAAAGTACTAAAGCCTATGGGAAGTATCGCATGTTTTTGTCTCTTTTTCTCATTCTTATTGCCTTGTAAAAGCTTAGTCACTTCATTCCAACAAGTTTATACACACTTATTTCTATTTGGTATCAAAGCAAGTGGGACTTTCTTTCAAGGCATCTAGATAGTGTTTTCTACGAAAACCCTAATTTTCAACATTTGCACATATCCTGCAAAATTTCTAGTGTTTTTTTCACAGAAGCTGGGGATCCACATAAGGGAACTGCAGTCCAAATTTCAGATTTTTGTGATTGCTTTTAACCAAGTTATTACAATTTTAGGTTTTCTCATAAATCCATTCTACAAGTGACAATTTTGGAATTTATCTGATTTCCTTACATTTTTGAAAAGCTAAGGAAACTTCATTTGGGATATATGTTCTTTGAGTTTTTGGATTTGAGGCCAACTGGCTGACTTCATTCTGAAATCGTCAAGCAAAGGTTGGTCAAAACTGCATACTCCCACATGCCCTGGCCCAATATTGCAAATAAGATCATCAAAGATATAAAGTCCAAGGACCATATCACCAACAAGAAGAAACACAAATGGTAGATAAGCATATTAATCTCCACAAGTGACTAAAAGCAGGTCAGTGGGACTCAAGAATACATCAGTTTACAAAATAAAGCTATCAAGCTCAGGGTACTTCTCGACGAGCAAAGAAACAAGGTGTGTATCTCGTTGTCAAGGATAAATGTTAATAATTGTCGAAGATTTGGCCATAGGTATATATATTGTCATTATCAGATTCAAGATCTCAAATAACATGTTAGTAAAGAAGGGAGGAATAAATTTCTCTTCCCACAAAGGTTATGTTGGTTCACATCTTACTCTTTGGGCTTCTTCCACTTCTCAGTCCATTGCTTTGGTTGCTAAGGGAGACCTATCAGCACTCTCTAGCATCACCGATTGTGTCATGTCAACTGTGGGACAACGCACCACATGGTAAATAAAAGAATGGTCTACAGATTTTCCCTATATGCCTTCCTAGTGGTGTCAAAGGATCTCTCTATCTTTGGCCTTTGATCAGCCTTCAAGAGTCTACTTCAAGGAGGGATGGGAGAGTTCCACCACAATATAAAACTATATGATTAGCCAACTTAAATAATGCACTTAACCTAAAATTTACTAAAATTGCCAAGTTGGCCTCCCTTGGATATATGTATTGATGTGTATACATACACATCCAAACCTCTTGTTTAATCATTGAATTCATTGATTTATAAAGTGTTAAATCCTACAAGAACTATCACATGTTCTTGTATCCTTTTTTCTCATTGTCATCACCTTATTAAAACTTAAATTCTTCACTCCTAACTCCTAAGGGTGCATATAATCTAATTTCCACGTAGTCCCCATCATGATGTTTTCAGCCCCAACCAAAACTGTCACTCATACAATATACTGCAACTTGCAGAGATAATATCTTCCATATACAGACTCAAAATGAGTTGTCACTATTTTTAAAGTACAATATTTTTTTATAGGAATCCAAATATATGTAAAAATAATCCACTTCAGACATCTTCCTTATTCTATTTCAGATGTTCTTTATCCCACTTGAATCTTAAGAGAGTCTGACATTGTGGAATCTTCATGAGAGCTGTATAGTGATTATGTTGGCTGGCTTCACTAACTTAAATGGTCTATTTTGGATGTGAGCTTAAATTTAGTAGTCAAATAAATCAAAATGTTGGGCAAATATTTGCTTTCAATGGAAATCAGCATTACTTTCTGTGATGGTTTCAAGATTCAAAATCATGAACTGTCTTTCATAAGCTCTTCTACATTAATGTTATTTGAAATTTATGAGTGTTTTGTTCCAAGGAAACAATAACAAAAATAGAAGGCATGTCTGCCATTGTTGCTTATTCAATAAATTAAAATAATGTTTTGCTTTGTAGGTTTAAATTGCTTGTCATTTCATTTTATGGCACTTTCTGGGCGTTTAAAGAGGAAGAAGTACTAACTGGCCGGTTGATTCCTCTTTTCAGATCTCTGTATAAGCATGCATTCTATGGGGCAGCTGTTTTTTAATACCCTTTAGCAATGAGAAACAAGGAATATAGCACATAGATGAATGTCATTTCAAAACAAACAGAAATATGTTAATATGTTGCCCATTCACTCCTGTCTTTTGTTTCAAAATGACTCTTGCTTGCCCATTTATATGCAGAAAGCATAACAAGTAGGTCGAGATGGTTTTTGAACGGCAAAAGAGACAAGATAGCTGTTCTGTTTGTCTTTTTTAAAGAGGATTTAAAGCTGGGCGCATTTTGTTTAAAGATTAAATTGTGATGGGCTTTAATTTTTGTTCCTTGGGATGAGAGAAAATATTTGGGGTTTGCATGTTTTTTCATCACTCTATCTCTAATCCAAATAGTGACTGCAGTAATTTTTCTGGTGGATATTGAAAGCATTGAATTTTGAAATCTTATATTTTGGCTCAATTTCAATGATTTATTGTATGTGTCATTATTGCTACAATTGTACTTTGAGGATCCTAAATCAGTAAGTATTAAGGTAATTTTCCTAGTAGGCTTCAAATTAGGAATAAATTTTGAATTAAAACATGAGCTTTTGTGTTGTTCATCTTTCAAATCAGATGCAACGATACTGCTTTTGAGCCTGTGCATTTTAAAAATTATAAAGATGGACTACAAAGGCAAGATTATTTCTTTTACTCCTGCTTACTAAATGGATTATAAGATTGACAGAAATGTTCATTTATATGCTATCTCATTGTATTTCCACACTAAAAATAGAAGACAGTTTTAAATTCTTCTGGTTGATAAGATATTTAGTTTGGAAAGTGGGAAAACATTGAGAATACTTGTGAAATTTGGGAAGAGACATGGTTATTTTCATTTTGCAAACATAATTCAGTTTTCTTGCAAGATACATGGTTATCTCTTATAAATGTTTCTGCAATTCCACAGAATGATATTTCAATATAAATTCAGTTTTATAATGGATAAAATGCAGAGTTGAAAAAGAATATGGAAGTGTGTTTTGAAAAAAAAAGGAGTGCATGTTGAGATAACAAGTTTTCGCCAAATGGTTTCTAATTTAAAACAGGTATTAATTATTTTCAATTTTGTTTACAGAATTCTAAGTGTGATAAAGATGTTCTATTGTTTTCCATGGGGCAAACCATCACTTCTATGTGTAAACTTGGGGACACTTCATCAAGATTAGCTTATGTGGCAATAGTTTAGACTAAATTCTAAACACCTAAAGTATTTGAAGTGCATTTTCCTATTTCAAATACATATAGGTAACATTTTAGTTTAAAGAAGAGATAGGCCTCAAGCAAGCTGTCAATGTGGAGTTAGCTATGGCAATCAATTTTATCACGTTTGAAATTGAATTAAGCCTAAGTTTATTTATTTTTATAAACTAGCTTAATTAAATGACAGGTCACTTAAGTTACAAGATAACTTGAACTTTATACAACTGACTTAAGTTTCCCAACTCAGTTGGAAGTTATAATCCAATAAGATTATAACTAACTCCTAAACACAAGGAAAGGGTATAAAAGGAACTTGAATACTCATCTTCAAATCAGAGAAAGAATTGAACAGATCGCTGAGTTCTGATTGTACAAAATTCTAATTTTGGCCCACATAAAGATACTATTATTAATAGAGATATTTCAAATTAGTTGGCAACTGAGAAAACAAATGCCAAGGGTGTGGGCATTGAAGAAACAAGTGTAGAATAGATTGAGAAGTTTGTTGGCAGCTGAGACCTTGTAGGCCCTGTACATCCTTTCTGTGTAAATCATCCAGTAGAAGCCACATAAAAAATATTTTGGCCATGATTATCCTCCATAGCTTTCACCAAATTTTTTCAGTTGTATTGATAAGAACTTTCTCCAGTTTTGGCATCTGCACATGCTATTTTATCAACTTTGCAAATAGAGCAAAGGTCGGGTATTAAGTTTATTAGTTTTATGATCAGATGTAATGCACAGAAAATTAATTCAAAATCAGACACAAAACACAGCAGATACCCTGGGAAAACCCTCCACTTGAGGGAGAAAAACCCAGCAACAATATATCTCTTATATATTGAATCACCAAAACAATGGTCTCCTTACAAAAGGCCAATATGAAGGCCTAAATGCAAGCACCAAAGTCTGATGCAACGCAGAATTACAATGAAGTAATATGCTGATAAATCTCAGCCTCCAATAATGCTGAACTTGATCTTGAATGACTTCGATCTGCCTTGAATAAATTCGCACCAAGTAGGAGTGAAGTGGAATGCAAGAATAACGAAATGAATCGATGCTAAGTGAGATACAATGATGGTGAATATATACAAGATAGGGAGAAGATTGTGGCCCTTCAATGAATACAAGTCGGCCTTGATCAAGAATTCACACCTCTTACACAAGAGGTCAGCTCCCTTAAAAATCACACCAATTTGAATCTTAACAATAATCAGCATTAAATAAAATATTATATGAATCGGACGTGTCTCTTCATTTCATCCAATCGCCATAATATAAATTAAATAGCCTTAGCTATTATTTAATTTATCATATGCAGAAGGAGATCGCTGGAAAAAGACCACGACGCTGCTCTAAACATCAACAAAGTTCAGCCACCAAGGCACTTGATTCTGAATTTGCTACACCACCTATCCTCTTATTTCAGTTGTTCATTTGAAAATCAGATCACTTTGCAAATGGATATATTCCACAATATAATGGTGACATGTTGCTTGGCAATGTCCCTGTTGGTTTCCTCTCCAACCAGTACTGTGGATCAAGAGTTTGCCCAATCAAGATCCCTCCCCCCAAAAGGACAGCTTTGACCTAAATGCAGAGCACTACAAAGAGGCAGCATCAGAGCTTTCACAAATGGAGTTAGGAGATTGCAATGGAGCAAGCACTCTACGCAGAGGGAAATGGGGTGGGCATAGAGGAGGAGAATTTAGATCTTTTAGTCAGAAAGAACCTTCAAAAGAAAGAGGTTGATATGGAGCAGGTTCATCTCAGTTTCCATCCAGGAAAGCTGGAATAAGTTATTCACATCAAGATGCAATCCTTGTCAATTATTCCCATTAATATCCTTCTGGAGGATGGTGCATGAGAGTATGATCAGTAGGAAGTGATGATGGTGCACTAAGAGCAACAAAGAAGATAGTTCTCCTGAGCACCAAAGTCTGAGACTGACTCCAACTCAGGAAAAGCAGCAACAGAGATGGTACCTTCCACAGCCTCTTTCCACAATTGCAAAGGATTTAAGGGGCTGCAAGTGTCGGAAAAAGACAAGAGTTCATGTGTAGCTCATAAAGTTGCATATGTGGATAGTAAACGAGATGAGAAACTCCAAGTATAAGCAATGGGAATCTTGTGCAAACACGTTGATGTCCAAAATTTCAGAGGCATATACACGAAGGTGAAGTCCAAGAATTTCATGTATAAATTGGTCTTGCATTACAAGTACCACGAAGATTTACAGAGATATGCATACCTGAAATCACAATTGACTAATTGGCCTATTTGGAACTTCATTCCAGATGAAACATGTACATGGCCCATAATGCAGAGAATCGAATGCCACAAATGGAGTGTGATAAATTGACAAGGTATCACACCTTGGATGAGGTAGCCACCAAGCAAACAAAAGATAAATGTTTACTCACTGACGTACTCACAATGTACTATGAGAGTTAACTACATAATTCACAGAACATAGACAAATACAGAATACTCATGAATGCATATTGCCTAGAATAGGATTTGCATTTATTCATTAACTCCACAACAAGTACAAAAGTATAATGTCAACATCAGAATAGCATTGTTGTCCCAATTACAATAATCTCCAGTACATATAGTCACTGACAGTGATTGAGAAACCAACCGTCGTGACACTTCGTAACAATGAATTTAACTAATTGGGACTTAATTACCCGAACCACCATGTATGAAATATTTGCAATGTGACTATAGTTTTAATTAAATATAATTAACTACCGCCAACTATGGCCGACTACACTTATTATGGAAAAGTAAAGCATGAACATCAAAAAAAGTATGCTTGACCATGAGAACCAAGCTAATCTCAAATAGCTCTATTAAAAGTGAATGAGAAAAAAGAAGAGAAATCCATTAAGAGGTTTAATAAGGCATCAAGATAAGTTTTCCTTTTGAAGTTATTGTTGGTCAATTAAAAGAATAAGGAAGCTGAATGAGATACACATTAAGGCTACAGATGCAAATTGGCAATCATAGTATACAAGTTGATAGTTGGAGCAACTTGGAGAGAGGATCATTTCACCTGCCATACACCTAGACTCTTCAAATTGGCTAGCATTGCTTCTATCATCCTACCAAGATTAATCACTAAGGATGATGGCTTAGACTTAATGGAACGGTAGATGTAGACCACAATCTGTAATACAGAGATGCTGCCAATAAATAAATAAATCGTTTTGTCATGTAAAAGAGTTGAGATTCATGAGTTATATTGTTGCTTTATATGATGCCTAAGTTCACAGATCACTTGCAAGAAATTCCCCAACAGTGATATGCATTAGTCTTCAAAGTCAATCCTCCTAACCAAGGGATTACACCCAATCGCAGGAACAATCCTTCTACCCTTTCCTCCATGTAAAAAGTCACAAGTCTCTCAACTTTGTTGACCCTAATCAGTGGTTGCTGATCGACGGTCCTGTTTCATCTACTTTATCAAATTTAAAACATTACAATGAGGAACAACGAAACAGACTAATAGAGTTCTAGAGGACTTAAATTCCTATCAATTTTAATTTTTAATCATACAAGGTTATAGACAAATGACCTCATATTCCTTCTGCATTCTCTTGATAAAAACAAAACCAACTCATATACATCTGTACCTAAACTGACAATTTATAATCATTGCCCTTCCGTTTGTCATACATGCAAATATACTTAACCACACACACAAACACCAACAGAATTTAGTAGATGTAAACCTTTATAATATGATGAAGGTTTAACATACAGCTTAGGTTGATTTTCTTCCCTTGGCTTTCTATGCCTTATATCTGTGGTCCATTTTAACTAGATCGCTAGAAAATCAACCCACCCCACATTCTCTAAGTTTTTTGTTGCTGTGCGTGTGTAAGTACAGCCACATACACAACATGAAACTAGCTAGAAAGAATTCTAAACATGTAAAAAGATTCATGGATATTGTTATACCCCCAACTTTGAGCCAGAACCTAAGAAAAGTTCAATCTTCAAGATACTAAGCACTAGATGCCCTATTCCGTTGTTGCTTTAACCTCATAGATACCAAATAAGGAGTTACAACTTCAATACATAAATAACTATTTAGATCTCCATGAAACACACTTTTCATTACCAGATAGTATGCCTATTCAGCTCTACAAGTGATTATGTATCAGCTCTACGTGCATACAGGAAGGTGATGGGTGGCAAGGTAGTGGACAGCAACGACAATGGTGATTCGAAAGGGGATGAATTCATTTGGGGCTATAACAATGTGACTTAGAGCTGGCAACTGCAGCCTTGTTCTTCTTCTCCCACATAGTAAAGGAAGAAGCAGCAAGTGTTCGAAGATTGGAAAAATTTTGTCATGACAGTGTGACAACAGATGGTAGTTTAGGCTTTGTTGCTTCTTCTCTAGGCAGAGAATTTTTAGTCCATCACACTTAATCTAAAAGTGCAGAAGGTGGAGCCATTGCTGAATGGTTATATTAATTTGGATTGTAAAAACTCCTTAAACCCTTTCCATTGCTGTGTAGATTTTTGTAAGAAATAGATTATTTTACTCAATCCTTTACTTTCCCCCAATTCAGTTGAGCAGGAGCAAGTCTCTCTTTTGATTAACAATGAGGTTGGTCAAAAAAATTGAATGGGGAGAATCTTCAGAATTTTGATCCTCTTAATATGCTTCTAAGGCAATAGACTGTAGATGAAATGGAAATTCAAAACAATTCTATTTCATCTATTTGGGGGATGTTCCTTTGAGATTGGTGGGGGTGATGCTAGAATTACTCATTACAATGATTTATGTTGGCAGTAGGTTTTGGCGTGTCACTGCCTCAAGAAGAAACTTTTATATGAGGAGTTTATCAAAATGGCCGTATTATATTTGAAGCAATATTGTGGAATCCTCTTTGTCTATGTTGGAGAAGGGGTTTTTCTTGGTTAAATTTCAGACAGTACAAATTTCTGTGGAAAAAGGGCCCTTGACTCTTCAGAAGGCTTGGTGTTTTTGTGTGTCCTTGGTCACCATTTTTTGATCTAGTAGTTGCTTCTATCACTAAGGGTCCACTTGTGCAACCTCTATTTGGCGATAAGAGACCCTAGTTTGATTCAGAGGTCGTTGAAAAGGTGGGTAATTTTATCAGAATTGATAGGGAGCTGTCTGATTCTCAAAATCTTCTCCTGTCTAAGTCTTTGGATTCAATTTATTAATTTCAAAGGTCTGCACTTCAAATGTTTTCACTGTGATGAATTGGAGGCACAAGGTGGCAGAGTGTCCCTTTACAATTTCTTCAAGATCCTTCACTGTTCAAATTTGGAAATGGATTCAGAAATCAGGTAACCCAGATGCAAATTTTATTTGCAGAAACCATGAGTGCTTCCTTGCGTAACATACTTCTTCTTCTCCATCTTGTAGCACGAAAGGGGGAGGGCAGATGGATGTGTGTTCTTCAGAGCTAGAGCATTTGGGTCAATCAAAGAAATTATCTATTCCAGTTGCAAAAACAAATTTACTTGAGGTTGTCAATGGCAGTGATTTGCAGGCTAGCAGGGATTTGAGGGATTTGGAGGAAGTAGATCATTTGGTCTCCACTAACATTCTTAGTTCTTACTACCTCTCAAATAGAAAATAAAAAATCTAAACTCAATTGCAGGTCCACAACCAAACACAGGAGGAGGTAATTGAAAGTATAGAAGTTGCATTTGGAGCCTCAAAATTCAATTAGGCAGGGCTCTCAATGGACAATAGGGGCACTTCTTTCCAAGGAAGGGAGGAGGTTGATCTCAATGTGTGTTTGATTTCTGTCCTGCCCATGATGTGTAGTTTACCCTTAGTGTTCATAGTTTGGTAGTTTTAGATTTGGCATGAGCTCTCAGTTTTCAGATTGGTTGGCTTCTCTGAGTTCCTTTAGACAGTTGAGTTCTTTGAGTTCCTTTAGGCAGTTGAGTTCTTTAGGTTTTTTAGAAAGATGTTACTTATTTTTGGGAGATATTCCTTTTTCTCATGAGAGAGGTCCCCAATAGAATGCCTCTCTTACATCAAAAAAAAGTCTACAAGAAACTATGAAAAACCAATTTCTTCAGGGTTGGAGGTTATAAAAAGCACATTAACAATTCTATACAAACTAGTCACAGTAGCAGATGCGATGTGAATTGGATCATTTAAGTTAATAAGAATCAGCTAACTAAGTCACTACCCTCATTGTTAGACAAACTAGCTAAATGCAACTTGTAAACATTCCCTTAAACTATCAAATTCAAAAAATAATGAAGCATGATTTTGTGTGGGAGTCTGCAAAAGTTGCAGATGGTTCTAATGTGATACGAACACCTTGAGGCTAAACATAAACTGAAAATCAGGGGCAGTATGAAGATTATGGAACCAACAGTAGGAGCATGTAGAGGTGGTAGAACCACCAGATGCAACAAGTGGTGATTTTGGAATTGCCATGCTTGTTCTGACTGAATGTAGCAGATCTGTCTTGTCTGATTTCGTAGTTTTCTACAATTCACAAACAGTCAAGGGGCAGTTTCAAACAATGTCTTGTCCACTTCTTTGAATTTTGCATTTCCAATTTCAAGCATATTTTGTTGTAAATGCAATAATACATCCTCAGGAGTCATTGAATAACTATCTTAAAGCAATCTAGTAGAGTCTAGTTGAAGTTAACTTCAAAAAATCAATTAGTTTTTCTTAGTTGAGTGTACAGGGAGTTAAGTGCAGTAGACTAGTGTGTATATAAGCAATTTGCAGAGCACTGCCAATGTTAGGATAGCTCAGTTTTGCAGAATGGTGTCCTTCATGACCTCAAGAAGGTAATAAGCTTCTAATTGCTGCAAAATAGCAGTCAACGAAGGCAAATTGCCTTAATCTTCTGGAGTTTCTCTCCACATTGAGCTCTTTAAGGAAAATAGCCAAAGAAGCAAATGGCCTTAGCTCAGTTTCTTGTAATATTTAAGTTCCTCTTTTGTTCAATGCATAATGCAACTATCTCTAATCAGTTTTGGCACTTAAAACAACTCATTTTAGCACAATCTCTTACTGTTTTCTAATATTTTTTTAAAAAGAGAAAACTGAAAGTTTATTAACCAGGTTTCAAAGTGGACAAGTTAAAATTAGCTATGGTAAATTGGTAATGTAATATCTACACTAATTATGTGTCAAGATCACTCACAGAAAATGGGATTTTACATAATCAAAAGATGTTACTCTGGTATAGCTACATTACATATGAACACGTCAGTGCAGTTATTATCTCTTCTACTATACATCTATTGTGTCACTTGTATTGAATCTTGTATTTACCAAATTAATAGGATTTAATCAGCGATCATACTGTGGATGTTATGGTTGAAAGCCCCAGCAGTTAAGTATTAAACCACAATTACTAAACAATATCAAACCTTACATGCCAGATCTCAAAGCTGTCTCACTTTTACTTATTGCTTATTCATTTAAGAATGCACTGAGAATCTTCCATTATAGATTAAAAAGTGTATAAAAATTTGTCGATATAATACCCCTGAATGAAAAAGAAAACAACCAAACTTGGATGATATCCAATAATTTTGCACTTGCCTGTCCCGAACTAGTTCCGACTGCCACATGCAATCCTTCTGTTTGATCAAATCGTATTGCTGTGACTTCCTGAAATGTATCAATCAGTTTATGAATAGATGATTAAATATATATTTGCATAGTTTCTGACACAGCAAAAAATATTTACTAGAGTATAATATATGACCAATACCTGCTCAGAATCTCCTGGTGGTGCAACAATATTAATTCTCCCAACAGCAGTTTTCTGTCTAAGATCAAAGCATTCTAAAGCACCATCTTCTCCACCACAGGCTACCAATCCATGAACTGGGCTAATATTTTAACAGAATGGACTTAACTGATAAATGTCTTGCCAAAAACCATGCTAACATAAAAGCTGAGAGTTGACACTTACAAAAAGCTTTTGGCTCAGCTACAAATCAAAACAAATTCCATTCAATTGATAAGCAGAGATTATTGAAATCATTCCTTACAGACCTTCGGCAAATCACATTGATTGCAGGAGAGTGAGTGCTAAGAGGAGCAAGAAAACGGCCCTACAACCACAATTCACAGAAAATCATGTCTCTGGGATTAGTTGCTAGGAACTTCGTCCACAATAAGAGAAAAAATTAAAAACCAAGTGTCTCACAAAATTCCATATACATGCCATTGTTATATATTTTCTTAATTTTACTAAATTGGCAAATTGATTTCTGTAATAGGAGCTGAAAAACATTATATGCTCTAATGACTAAAATCCATCAAATGAACTAACTTAACATCCAATACAACTAAAGAAATTTCAATTAAGACCATTGGGGAGTATGAAAATGTATCCCAACATCCTTGAATAAATTGAATGGCCGATTCTTATAAATACTAGCTATATAAATGTTGTCTTTTTTCTTTGTCTCCTAACAAACCTCTATTCAATCAAAATGAGGTTCAAATCTTTTATGAAAAATAATAAATAAACTCATCCCAAGTAACAATGAATCCTTTCATCTGGCATCAACAATTGTACCACCAATAGTTTACAAACTCACAAAGTACTCAATCATGGAAAGTCTTCCTAGGTGAGACACAATCAGCCATTAGTACTGATTTTTGGCAGTGGGAACAGAGGTAGCTATGGCAAGCATTGTGTGCTTTAGTTGTACTCCATTCATACGAGGTACATCCACATCATCATGCTCAAGCAAAGCCCAATCACTGGGCTTTTTTGTACCCACGAATGTACCTAGAGCACAACCTTCATTACAAAGTATTGGGTGGAACAAGGTGCATCAAATAAGGTGTGTGGATTTCTAGTTTTAGATAATCCTTCCTTTCAATGTTGCAAAAATCCCATATTAGGAGAATTTGGTAAGGACATTGGCAGTTGCAGGGGAAAGGTATAAGGTGCCCTCTAGGAGACTTAAGTGGTAAGTTGCTACAAGATGCTATTGCATATGCAAAGGCAACTATAAAGAATAAAAGATACAATAGTGAAATTTTGCATGTGCCTTCCTTTCAAATGAGGGAACAGATGGAAAGAACCACACCCTCATCAATTTTGTAAATGCTCCAAATGGTGAGATGGTTTTCTCAAAGACAATTGAATCTCTAATAAAGTAAAGAATGCATAAACTTTGAGACTAACGTCAGAGAAGATTGTCTTAAATGTGGGCATAAATAATGTTGTGCAAGTTGTCGTTGATAATGCAATGGCATACACAACAACTAGGAGATTACTTTAGGAGAGGCCTCCATCACTCTTTTGGACCCCCTTGCACAACCCATTGCCTTGAACTTATTTTGGAAGAGATAGGTGAAAATGATTGAGTGAGATCAATTGTAGATGATATCAAGAACATCACAAAATACATTTGTAATCACCCTTGGATCCTCAACCCGATGAAAAATCATACCAAGGGAAAAGACCTTGTGCAACCAAGTGCCACAAGGTTTGCAACCAACTTCCTTACATTGCAAAGTTTTTCTAATTTGTTGACACCATTAAAGCAGATGTTTGTGAATCAAGCATGGCTATTCAACATATTTAATAAAGGTTGATGGAGAGCAGACCACAATGGCAGCTTTTGATGATGCCTTTGCAAAGAGAGTTGTAGAGATCAAATTTCAATTTAAATTTCAAACTAAACCCTTTATTTTCAATTCTTAGAAGCATTTACTTCAATATTAAGTTTGTAACTTTAATTTGTTTATACTTGTAGGTGTCAAAGCCTTTGATGGGGATTTTGTGCTTAGTGGATGGAGATCAAAACCCAATGGGGATTCTACGAGGCCATGGGTGGGGCCAAAGAGGGCATCCAAAACAATTATGGGGGGAATGGAAATATATTTGATTCCATTTGAGAGATCATTGATAAATAGTAAAACAATCAACTCCACCAACCCATTCATGTAATAGAGTACTACCTCAGCTCCAAGTTTTTCTTCTTTGAGAGCTTCACAGATGATAATAGGGAAGTTATGAAGAACCTCTAAACATGTATTGAGAGGATGACATCCCTGGTTGAGGTGTGGGACCTCATTATTTTAGAGTTGCACAAATACAAGGAAGTTAGGGGAGTGTTCGAATTATTGTCATTGATGTCAAAGGAAATGTTTTCCACGGAAAACTGATCGTGTTGCTGAAGCAAATTGAAGGCCAAGGGCCACAAATCACTCCGCTCCAAGGACAGATTGTGTTTTAACAAAGGCAGCAAATAAATGGTAAAAATAAAATAAATTTATGACAGGCCGACCCCTTTGTTGTAGCACTCAAATGAAGTATTAATAAAAATAATGAAAAAGAAATTTTATTTTGTATGGCCAACTCTTGGCTTTTGGTGCCCCACTTTGGAAAATTAAATTCTAAATAAATATATTATTTTTGAAGTGGGCTGACCAGTGTCTAGCATCCATGTTTTGTTATCAAGAGGCACTCATATAAATAAGAGTTGCCATCCTTGTGAAGATGTATGCCTTTTCATGAAATCACCCCTTTCAAGAAGATATAAGAAGAGTTTGTGAAGAGTTATGAAGGCAAGCAATACACAAATATCTTTCTATACATCAGCAGATTTATGAATCATATTTGAGCAGATCTGAAGCATATTGGAGCAGACCTATGAAGCATACTTGAGCAGAATTAAAAAGCATTTTTTAGCAGATTTGAATGAGATTTGTGAGCAGAATTTATAACAGATTTGAAAGCAGAAGTTGTAGCAGATTTATGAGCAAAATTTGCAGTAAATTTGTGAGCAGATTTATAGTAGAAGAAATGCTATAGAGGATGGCGCCTCTCTTTAAAGGAGATTGGTGTCTCTTGCTGGGAGTTGCGAGGATTGGTGTCTCCAGTGGGTTGATGCACACAAAGATAAGCGGAGATTGGTGTCTCCAATAGGTTGGTGCCTACTAGTAAGAGAATCAATAAAGCAGTGTTTTGTCATGGTTTACTCCCAAAAGGGTTTCCACATAAATCGTGTTTGTGATTGTTGGTGTTGGGTGATTGATTTCATTGTGGTTAATTAAACCAAAAAGTTAAAAAGAAGATCTTATACTAATTCAACCCCCTCACCGCCCTACCCCACCCGCCACCCCCCCTACTACTCTCCGCCCCCCTCGCCCCCCACCCCTGTCAAGAAGCTCTTTTCTTCAAGACCGGGTATATGAAGGAGATCCACCAAGACACCAAGTAACAAGAATTGTAGTATTTTCTTATATTAACAAGTGACAAATTACAATTATTAATATTGCTTACTTGCAAACTTTTGAATATTTTATTTGCAAGTTCTTGGTGGGAAGCTTGAGGTGGAGATAGCCCAAATCTTCAAAAGCTAGCCCTCAAAATTTTGTCTCAACCTTGTAGCACTTCTAAATGCAAGCACAACTAGAGATATTTCAGTCCATCCAAAAGAAGAAGTGCAAGAAGTTGACTCAACAATGCCTCAATAACCTAATTTATGTACAAGACAACCTTGGGCTTCACACAAGAAAGGTGGACATATCTGCACAAGAGCTTATAGAATTGGATTATATTGATCCCTATCAAGACTAGACTAGTCACAAATGCTAAAAAGACCTCCATCTTCACAATGGACAATATTGTTGATTTTGAGAGGCAAGCTATAGAGGGTGTAGATGCAACAAAAGCAAGAGAGTTTGGATTGGATGACATCATTATAAATGATGTTCAACATGAGGAAGTGGAAGAGTCATTGCCATCTAGCACCATGGTGTTGTTGTAGGCACAACCTTCTAGGCCAAGCAAGGAGCAACAACTAAGTGCAAGTAGACCCTTAAGCAAAACAGGAAAGTGGAAATTATAAAACCCTGAAATTTGTAACTTGCCTTGATATGCAACTTAAGATGATGGTTTTCAAAGACACTCATCATCAATTCATAACAATTATCAACGGATTGTTGTATTCCCATGACGATACAATTTTGAACTCTGTTTGTATTCAAATCTAATAGAAAACACTTCCCAAATATTTTATAAACTCATTTTGTTCATTTTGTAAATGTATTTTGCATAAAATGTGTTTTGTCCCTTTTTTTGTTAACTTAAGTATCTTTTTAAGTTGTCAATTTTTTGTCAAGTGCGAAATTATCAGCCCACCAAGTTCAACTCCAGTCCAGGTTTGTGGACATACCTTCAACTCTTAGTCCCACAACTCTATTTTTTTCTTCATCAAATCCACAAGATTCAAAAGAAATAATATTACATCTTATTTTACCAATCAAGAGCCTTATGCAGATCTTCACAACTATACTTACGAATATCAATTTAGATCTTCACAACTATACTTACGAATATCAATCTTGACATTTGTTTCACAAATATTAGGACTCCAATATTCATTTGACCTTTTCTCCATCCAATAGTTTTGAACATCTTACTCACTGATTTTTAGATTCACATGGAAATATTTAATTGTACTCATACTACACAAGTTTTTGTGCTTAAATTCTGACTCTACTAATCAAGAGGAGAGTATGTTCTTTTACCTAGTTAAAGCCTTAAGAACTTCACTCAGCTTGTTAATAATAGTGTCTTCTAGTTTTTTTTAATACTCTTCATTACATTACTAATTTGATTGTTGGCTAGGGCCTTTAAATTCATATATGACTTCTTGATATAGGATATCCAGCGGCCATTTGATCTTTGTATACATCAACTTATTGTAAGGTGTTGTTGTAGCTGGGCATTAGTCACCTTCCCGCCTGGCTCCTTTTGCTATAGGTTTTTTTTAAATCCCTGGTTTGTACTATTTTTCAAAGAAGAAAAATCACCCTACAACTTTTTTGGAAAGATGTAAATAATTTTAAGAATCCTAGACCCACAAAAATGAATCAAAAAATTTCAACCACTAATAAATATTATACTCATCAAATCAGGACCTCCATATTAAGTGAAACATTACTAAGAGTCAAACAACTCTATTCCTCACCACCCAACAATCTTCGGACAAGATTTCCTAGTTAACATTCAACCACGATGGCTTTAAAGTACATACAACTTACAAGTCTACCATGCAGCAGCATATTCATTAAGAATCAGTACCCATTTCACACATTTCCTTTCTTTCCACCAAAACATACTGACTCATTTCTGAAACTAGAACCACAGACAACACATGCAGCAGAGTCTAGCCTAGGTATCATAGTAGGTCCATATCAATTCAGAGGGTAAACGAAGAAACTTAGCCCATTGAATGAGCAATCTGAGTTCTTCAGAGATTATAGAAATCAGAATACTGACCATCATGTATACATTGCAACTTCCCATAGAACTTAACTATAATGCTGTATACACTCACAATGCCTCAGAAATCATATCTCACCTTCATAGCTAATGTATAAATCGTGATCATCTTACATCATTGATATTGTCCAAACTGCTGGAAAAAGAAATCTGAATCTAATTTCTCACCATGCTATCCAAAAGGCATAACACATGAAATAAAGAAGATCTAGGTAAAGTGGGAAAAGGAAAGCCTATTTTCAAACAAAAAACATTTAAATGCAGCATACCATACCAACCGCAAAGCTTGTGTACAATCATACCAGCTAATGCATCATAAGCATATTGTAAAAGGGCTTTCCTTTGTAGGAGCAAATAAGGAAAGAAGCAGGAAAAGCAAAGCAGAACAGTTAAGCTTGACAATCCTCCTTACACTTATTTAAGCACTTACAACTTTACAAGTATTCACAAACCTTTTTTCGATTACAATTACAAACAGCAAGAATATCCTCCTCTCTGTCAATCAATCGATCTTAATACCAAAACATTCTTCTGTTTGATTTACCTAACTTAACCCTTATTAAAAGGTTTTTCTTAGAACATCCTCATCTTTTTTTAACCTACTCCTTAAAGATTATAAGTTTTAACATTCGTTTAAACTCTTTTTTCTTTTTATAATATATATTCTTTTGATTATATTTTTGTTACGTACCTTTTCTTTTAAAATTATGTAATTTTAAAATAATTTTTTTTTTTAAACAATTGACAAACCCTTTCAACTCTTCACAGCTTTTCCCAAGAGTCAGGCAGTATTTCTATAACAGATTAAACACACAATGAATTTTCCACACCTGCAAGCTGCAAGCAAAGAATGCAGCACCAGGCCTTATTCATCTTTATTCAACCATCACAAATACAAGTTTTCAGCCTTCAGATATTGCTCCCAGTTTTATAAGAGATACTCTTTCCTTAATCCATGCCCTGATCCTCAAAACCCCCATTCTAGCATATTTTCAATCCTTTAGGCAAAGATAGGGTTTCATAATACTTGTATTAAGGAAGAAATAGTGACTGATAAATTCTGCTTCAATGTTTCTTGAAACACTGAAAGGAAGAATACATGATTTACTATATTACATACTATATATGATGATGTTACAGCAATACAGAGGGCATCTTTGTATAGATGTTAAAAATGCATCAAGTGATGGATCACACTCTTTCTGTAGTAGTTAGGATAGTTAATTACTAATTAGATAATAAATAGGTTTATTACAGTGTGAGAGCTTTGGATGCATTCTAACAAAGTTACTCATCTGGTTTTGAAGAATATGGCTATAAATCCAAACAAGGGGGTTCTTTAAATTACTTATTGCTGGTCTTGGATAATGAAAATGTTGTGCAGGCTTAAAGATGTGCAGAAGCTATAAAAGGTAATAGGTTTCATGGCTTGGAGCAGGCAGTTGGGTCACAAGTTCTGATTGAATTGATAAATATGGCACGCAGATGTGTTATTAATTGTGATTGAGAGCATTGGATTTTTCCTCTGCCTGGTCTGGGGATAAGACATGGTGGCGTGCAGGAACTCCCTTAAGATGCTATGTATGGTTAATGTCTGGTGCTTTTTGGAGGTCATCTGTTTGTGTTATGGTTTAATAGAATTGCTTTTTCATCGGTTGCCATGGTGTAATGGAATGGTATCTATTTATAATATAGCGTCTGTCTATGGAAGTTGCTTATATTGCTATACCTGGTTATAGGCTGTTTATGCAGTTTCCTTTTAGCATGTATTTTATTTGGTTGGTGGGGCAGGAGTCCCTTAATAGAAGCTCTATAATATAATCTAAAAGAAATCTTTCTTAAAAACCAAATCAGAGTATTTTCTAAGATACTGTGTTCATCCATACCACAAGAAGAAGAATTATGCATAAACTAAATTGACAGACTTTGCCTGGGAAAAGCACTAGAGTCTTTAGCACCTATACCGTACATTATTTTAAATAAATTAAAAATTGCTATCAAACAAAAACTGTAAACTACAGTTGTTCAAACAGTGGTCTAGCAGTAAGATGGGGAATGATCTCCATTCCAATAACCTCAGCTCAAAATTCAATGTACATGATCCCCATGATAATGCAGTTGTTATATGTCATTTCAACACGCTAACTCATCTCCAGAGAAGTTTCCCCAGTTTTAAAAGACTAAACCTTGTTCAGTGGGACATCATAATGGCCAATAATAGACTAGGTAAATCATCCATTTGTTGATTAAAGAATGTAACATTTATTCATCAGTAATAATATAAGACTACAACAAAACTTCATTTACTCTATACATGATGAACTAATAAATCTTCTCAGATAACACAATTCTGCAAATTCTAAAATAGAAACTCAAACTCCACTGAAAGAAACGCTTATTGTTTAAGCGAACAAATCCATATATTCAAGCTTATATACCTGTTCCAGATTGATGCGATACAAATCTGGTGAAGAGGCAGCACAAAGCAAGTCACATGACCAACGATCATAGGCAATATCCCTTCCCATCCTGCAGTCATATATGCAATTCTTACATGTACAATGAAAACAAAGTATAAAGAACTAAAACAGAATAATGAAATCTCTGGGCAACCAATAGAAATAATTTGAACCCAACATCAACCATGTTTCCAGTAATGCACCTGCCAGTAATGATTAAACTACAAAGTAGATATGAGGAAACAGTCAAACCTCCTTTCCCCACCACTTCAGATTATGGATAGAGAGATGGATGGATGGATGGATGGATGGATGAATGATTAAACAGATAGATAGATAGACAGACAGATAGAAAAAAGAAAAAATAATAGAAAGATAGATAGAGAAAAGAAAAAAAATTATTCAATGAAGGAGAAAGATTTGTGATCATGCCATCTTTATTAGTTTTACAAAAAAGCTGCATTGAATAAACCACAAGATTCTCCTAGCTCAAGTGATATGACAGATGAGAAAACAAATAGGTAATACATAAATGATATTTTGGAGTGCACCTAGAGACTTAAAAGGAGAGGCAAAACTACTTTTTCATCAAATAAGCAACTTTTAAACAGAAAACTTAGACTAACATGAAGAGTCTATTGCTTCCCTGGGCCATTGTAGCCATGAGGTTGGCAAATTCAGCAATCCTCTTGTAGTGGTTGCCAACGATTGGGGAACATCTGTCGCTGGCTCTCTGCAGTAATCCATTTCCGGCCTCTTTTCCCCACATTGTTGGAGTTCTCTCCTCTGAAAAGCTAGCATTCGGGCAGAGTTGGAAGTACCACATGGTCTTTGATGATTTAAATGATACTATGCCTGCCATTTTCTGAAAGCAGCAAAGAATTGATTACCTGTAGTGTATTCTCATGATTTTGAATGATAACATTGAGCTTGTCAATATTAGTATTCATGGTATCAATATTTTCTTGCTGCCTATCCACCTTGTTAAGCAACTTCAGTAAGCTTGTTTCCATAAAGGGTTTGTGTGTTCTATTGTATCTCATGTATTTTCCTTGGACCCAAGGTGCATCAGCAATATCTTGCAAGATAGAGGACAGATTTGGATAAGCTTTTGAGGGATTTTCAGCATCAGTGGTAAATTGGTAATTGATTTTTTTAAACACCCATGTTCATGATGAGACTGAACAATAGAAATAATGGTATATGGGTATAAATGGGTAGAGTGAGGGGTGGGAATGGACATGGATTTGGGAAATGGAATTGTGAGGCTTAAGAAAGTCCTAAACTGGGTAGAGAGTTATTAAACAAAGGAGTGACAATGGGAATATGCATACACTAAGTGGGAAAATTTGCCTAAGTGCAAAATATTGGAAAGCTGATTTAAAGGAATGAGATAAAGTTTATGTTTCAGCAAGGGTTTCAACAGCTTGTTTACATTGATTGTGATAGCAGAGTTCTTAGAGGGTAATCCAGAAGATGTTAGAAAATAGGTAATCCGGATGAAGTTAGAAAATACTTTTTTCAACTTTGATGTTCTAGCTTGTTCCCTTCCTCGATGTGAAAAAGCTGAGATTGGTGAAACTGAAAGGATTGGCTGTGGTTTCTCTTTATGGTGGCCTTATGCTGAACTTTTGTCATCCCTCTTGTGAAAGCCTTGATTGCAAAACAATTACAATATTTTTGTTCTGCTAGGAGTAATATTTATAAGGTGTTTAGAATGCCTGGAGCTCCTCCAAAACTTCATTGTTGTTTTGGAATTGAGGTTTACAGGGTTTGGTAGGTGGGGAGAATAGTGGAAAACCCTTAAAAGTCTGACAAAAATGGTTGAGACTGAAAGACACGAGTAATGGGAGGCTGTTTAGAACTTTATGGAAAGGGAGTACAACATTTGTAATTGCTGCAGTAAAGTGGATGGAAAGAGAGTGACCATAATTTTATGAGAAGGAGAGGTTGTGAGCTGAGGCAGAAGGGCTGCCTGTCCTCTTCTATAGCCAATAAACAAGTCATCTGAGTCTTCATCAATTGCTTTCCTAGTCCATGTTGACATGGAGATTGCAAGAGGGCATATTAGAGTGGGATTTATAATATAATATAAGATGTTGCTCTCAGCCCAGAACTACTGAAAGTGTTTCAAAGAGTGTGCACTCCATATTCTCTATATTGAATATCAACCTGCTGGATAGTGAATACAAAACATGGAATGAATGTTTTGTTGAAGGGGAATAAAACCAAGTGCCACATAGTGGCAAGTACCTAACTTGCAATTTTGTCTTTAATGAAGAATTGGATAGTTATTAATGAGCATGTGATTCTTCAGTAGAGACATGATCAATATTTGTAGTCAACCTTTTATTTTGTGTTCTATAGAAATAATAGAAAATGTTGCTAACAGGTAATCAATGTCACTGCAATGCGTTTCAAAATTTGCCTACAATTATTGCTTTCCAATTCCCTTGCCCATGAAAAGTTAGTGCATAATGAAAAAAAAAAAGTTTGAACATAATGAATAATTGGTATGGACATCATTCTACTATGATCTGGCTAACACTCTAATTTTATATAAAAATTTAATATTTATCTCCAGTAATACATGTAAACACTCTTAGTATTTAACATTTACTCAAATGAAAAGATTTCCATAGAAAAGTCGTTTTAACATTATGTAAATGTATGGAAAAGGAAAAGGATCTTTTAATAAAAAACTAATCATTTTTAATGCTCTCTAAGCATTTCAGCCCATCACTCCCTAGTACCATTTTAGCATGCAAGACCAATCAATGTTGTTAAACTCAATTACAAATTTCATAGCCCTTGACAGTAAAATCCAGCATGTTTTTTTAATTAAAAGGTTGTATGTAAGAATTATTTTGTTTTTTTGGTGAGGTGCCTACTAAACCTAGGTAAACATCATGGTAAGAATTTTCCTATGCTACCAAATTGCCCAAAAACTAGGCCAATCCCAAGTAGAAGGATCTCAGAATCAAAGTCTGCATGGAATCAGTGCCAAATTGGGCAGGGTTCAGAGTTTTTGTATTGACCTCGAAAAAATCCTAAAGAACATTTTTTATTCCCAAAAATTAAAAACCCTAAACAAACAAAAAAACTTGAAAACATTTGACTCTACTTGTTTTGAATATTTGTCAAAAACATTATCATTATTTTTTATGTTTCTTATTTTAAATGGAGTCTGTAATGGGATTGGTGGGAGATCAAACCAGTACATGTTGGGTGGTGGCAAAGAAAAGCAATGGATGAGCATTTTTCTCACTCATAAAATTGTTTCAGTTGAAAGTCCATGTGCTGAACATTTTCCATTGTTCAATTTCTGACTAATTAAAGGAGAGGAAAAACCAACCACTTTAAAGCTTGTGGACTGCATTCTGAAAGAGACATTATTTTTCCAGCTCATGAGGAAAACTTATTTTCTTATGCTGTGTTTCCATCAATGTAAGAGTGGGACTTTTGAATATAGTTCACGATAAAGGGGCCCAACTGATTGTCAAGTGTAACCCTTCCATCACTTTTAAATAGTTTTAAAAATTTATAATTAAAAATAATATAATAATTAATATTATAAAATAGTTTAAAATTTCAACTAGTATATATTATATTAGTATATTGTTTATTAAATTATATATTAATAATTATACAATAAAATTATAAATTAACAATATATAAAAAAATTAAAAATTTCTATATGCTGTTCAGTATTACTAAATATTAATATATTTATTTTTAATTTATAATATATATATATATATATATGTTTAATTTTAAATATATAATTAATATATTTAATTTTTAATGTATATATTTATGATTTTTATTTTTTGTACGGACATACCCAAATGTACCCAGCCCCCAAAAGATTTTTGTTGCACCCATGTACCTGTACCCGTGCCCAATTCCAATTCGGCAACTTAAGATTTTTCCGAACACATGAATTGTAGGTGAGTTGGGTGGAATTACTTTTGCCTATGGAATGTACTTGAATCACCATATCAATTGGTGTAACAAACCAAGACAAAAAATCATAGGATTGTGAGAGACATTGTAAAATGAAATACAAGTGGTTTTTCTGTAAGCTGATTATTGACAGTTGCACATATGTGGGTCCCTCAAAAGCAATTTGTTTACAGATAATTCATATAGGAGAAGATATAATATTTTAAAACATGCATGCTTTTTGACATTTTATAAGCATTTTTTGTTAAGCTATCAGAGAAGAATTTGAACCATAAATAAAGTGAATGGAATTGTTTATTATAACTTCAAGGTAAACCAAATCATGCCTAGTGAAATGACAAGAAAGGTTCAAAGGGGTGCAAATTTCTGCATTGCTTCTATTGGCAGATTGTGAGAGATATGTAAAACACTCAAATATAATATGGGCTTGTTTGTTATAAGCAGAATGACATAAATGAATGCCAAGAAATGGATCAATAAGATTCAAGTGTATGACTTTGATATAGAGTATGTGAAGGGGAAGAACATAGTTGTCGATGCTCTATACAGGAAAACTGCCATATGTTCCTTGTCCAAGATTTCAGCAAATTGGAAAGTTCATCTTCTGGTTGAGTACTCCAAGAATGCATTTGCCTATGAGTTGATGGACAGAAAAATTCAAGATGATAGGTACAAGATAGTGGATGATATCATCTACTACAAAGAAAGGATATATTTGGTCCCCAAATCTAAGTTGAAGGAGCAAATTCTATGAGCTGTTCATAACACTCCATTGGGAGGACATCCAAGTTTCTACAAAACCTACAAGCAAATTAGAGAGAGGTTCTCTTGGAAGGGCCTCAAAGATGATGTTCTGCACCATGTTAGAAAGTGCACCACTTGCCAACAAAACAAGTTGGAGCGCACCTTCCCTGCTGGCCTATTGCAGACCTTGCCCATTCCAAAGCAAAAGTCAGACAGCATACCAATAAATTTCATCGCCGATCTTCTGAAGGTTTAGGGTAGAGATTGTATTTTTGTAGTGGTTGATTGGTTAACTAAATTTGCACACTTCATGGCTATTTGATCAGAGTATAGAGCACTCCAGGTAGCAAACTTATTCTTCAAAGAGGTATTAAGGTTACATGGATTACCGAAGAATATTGTTAGCGATAGAGACGGTCATTTCCTTAATGCTTTCTAGTAGGAGTTATTTAGATTGTCGAGCACAAAGTTGACTCCAAGCACCAGCTACCACCCTCAGACACACAGGCAAACAGAGATAGTGAAGAAGTGGATTGAGGGTTATTTGCGCAACTATGTTGTGGGGCAGCAAAGGGCCTAGGTTAGATGGTTACATTTGGGTGAGTATTGCTATAATACCACCTATCACATGTCCATTGGGATGTCACCCTTCAGAGCCTTGTATGGATATGATGCTTATTCATTTATGGATATGACATTTGGTGATAGTAAGGCACTCAAGGCCAAGGACTGGATTCAAGAAAATCAAGATATCCTTAAGTCACTTAAGGATAACCTGCAACATGCTTAGAACCAACAGAAGATTTATGTTGACAAACACGGGACAAAGCGTACATTTGAGGTTGGGGACTTGGTCTACCTTTGCTTGTAGCCATACAAGCAATCATCATTAAAGAAGAGTAGTGTCAAGAAGTTGAGACCAAAGTTTTATGGCTTGTACAAAATCATCAAGAGAGTAGGTGAGGTAGCTTATGAGCTTGAGCTACCAAAGAATAGAAAGATAGACAATGTTTTTCATGGGTCGTACCTCAAAAAGGCACTAAGGCAGCAGGTGACAGGTTCAACAAAGCTTCCTCTCCTTGATGAGGAAGGTAAATTGACTTTGGTTCCTAACGAGATTCTAGAAGGGAGAGGAAATTAAGGAATAGGACAATCAGGGAGTATTTGGTAAGATGGAGAGATTTGCTAGGGGAAGATGCAACTTGGGAAGGAGAGCAAATCATTCAACATCCTAGTCAACAATTGCTTGTGGGCAAGCAATTCCAGGAAGGAAGGATTGTAATGTTCCCTTCCATCTAGCGCCTCCTGAGGTTAGATAGCCTATACGATTCTCATGGGCTATTGTTAATTAAAGGGAATTGATTATTAATTATTTAATATTATTCGTCCAAAAGTTAAATATTATGAATAATATTATTCAATTAATATTTATTAGGTGACTTAAGTAAACTATTGAAATATTAAAAGGTCACTTTAATATTATATTTTCCCTCTAAAGTTCAAATATTTAAATTATTAAAGGAGGGAAAATTCTATTGAGGGCCAATTCATAGGAAGATACAAAATACATTTTCGAGGCTCATTTTGATCATTGGAGTTTTATTATTCTTCTTCATGTCTGGTTGTGAAGCTCAGGGAGCTTGAGGATTGCAGGGTTTGGTGGTGAAACTATCAACCCTAGCCTGTGGAGTACAAATTGATTCCAAATTTGTGAGTCTCCTTCGGAAACAAATTTACAGTATTATTGATACATCTTGTTCAAATCAAATACAAAACCCTTCTTCAAATCTGTTGGCCAATTATATCAGATATATCATTCAGAGTGGGGAAAGATTTCATATTCAGGCTGATCAAATTATTCACTAGGGATATTTATTTTTGTAGAGTTGTTACTGTTTCCAAATTGTGGTTGCACATGGTGTAGCTTACATATTGCCTATCTAGAGGGTATTGAAACTTATTTATATCTCATCAGGCATATATGAATTGGGCGATATACCTTATGAGGATCAGGCAGCATTAAAACTCCAGTGTATCTTTATTTGCATCACTGCCACCTTGGCATCACTGCTCAGTCAACCACGGTACTACTATAAGGGTCGAGATGGCATTGTTTGGACTTGAGACTCCTGCGTAGAAGGCAGAATCAGTCAAAGGAAGCGTATCGGCCTTCTTTGGAGTTTATCGACCTTTCCTTGTTGCTGCCAGCCTCTTTGTAGCCATGGGTATCTAATGCAAACCTCTATTAAGTTTCTGCACTTTCCAAAACTAATTGTATCATTTATTAATGCTCCAAATTGATAATTGGAAGGCTGTCGAATCAACTCTGGGTCAGGTATTAATTGTTAAGTACTATCCATGAATTCTGAAATATGTTATTAAATAGTGCTCATTCTGGAATATAATTATCAGAACTGAGAGTTATATTGCTGTTATTATTTCTATATCTCCCTTGTACTGGCAATCAATGAGTATACTCTAAATTAATGAAATTAATGGGTATTTCATATGATGAGTTTATTGTATGCCATTTCTATTTAATACCAACTCAAATCAACTCAGAACAACAATCAAGTAAACTGTTTGACAAAATGCTTGCATTGTCAAACTGGGTACAAACGTAAAAAATTTGCTATCTTGGGTGAACATCTCATATTGCTTTATTGATGATAAGCTTCCATTAAATGACCTTGACAATCTATACAGACAGAATGAAATTAAATTAAAATTGCCAATCAAATATGCGGTCAAACAATTGTATTTACTTACTATTGTACAAAGAACCATGAGACATACAGATTAATTGAATGCTTTTCTCAATTCACATAAAGCCCAGAATAAGACTCCAAACTATTAAGCCAACAGAGTTGCAGATAAGTAACTTCTTAGGTGTTTTTGGTTGAAAAATGAGTTATATCTTCATTACCCAAAATAAATATAAGCCCTTCAGTAGAAAAAAACAAAGTTCATAATTGATTTATTTTGAAAAGATTAACTACCCATTAACCATCAAGCGTTTCTCTCTTTCCATAGCTACCAAATGGAAAAACGCAGAACTAAGCAATTTTATAGAAAACTGGAATGTCAATTTTCAACCTAGCACGTTTACCAGACGTTGCTAGCATTGATTCTCTATCTACAGAATAATTTTCCCAACTTTTCCCATATTATTTTAGCCAATGGACAATCCTAAAATACGTGGGTTGGCATTCCTTCATCTTGTTGAGAATTTGGGTATCTAGAAGATCCAAATATGCCTTCATTTTAAGACATTGTCTGCAATGAGAAGCTTATTACCAAAAGCTATACAGGGAAAAAAATTATCTTGGGCCAAAGAGATAACGACCGAAGATTGTTCCACTTATGTTCATTGTAATTTGAGTGACCAAAGAGGAGTTCATAGGTTGCAGTTATTGTGCATTTTCCTGCTATCTTTGGTAGCAAACAACACAATAAACTGATTTTCTAATTCATGTATTAATTGGTACCAGTTCCATTATAATTGAGAGAGGGAAGGGTGTAGTGATATCTGTACTTTAAATCTTAGAAGTCAAATGATTGTAATAATCTGCAAAAGTTCTTTTGCATGGAGATTGAAAAAATCGTTGCAATAGCTTCCATTCAGATTGATAAAACTCTAGCAGCCATAGATTACATTTTTGGTGAGTTTGAATTACTCGTGTAATGAAATAACTTGCACACTAGAAAATATAATAGGAAATATGATGCAAATACTTGATAATAATATGCCACTTCAAGGGGGATACCTCCAATATTCTTCAATATGAACACAATACTCAACATGATGATAATAACCTACCTATACTTCCTATACATACCATACTTATGGCTAGCATATCACCCAATCCAACTTAGATAGCCCTATATAAGCCCTAGGCTGACCTATATAACTTAATAACAATATAATAATGATAATATAACTTAATTAAGAGTTAAGATAGCCACAAGATGACTATTCATAACCCAATGTACTCTAATATTAATGGTGTAGCATGCCCCCCCTCTTCAAAGAAGCATTGTCCTCAATGCTAAGCAAGTTTGGATGCTTCTGAATGAACTCCTTGTCCTCCCATGTGGCATCCTCAACTGGTAAATTCTTCCATTGGATGAGATACTGAGTGAGTGTTTTGGTCCTCAGCGTCCTTGTACGTTTCTAAAGAATAAACTTTGGTTCCAATATGATTCTTCCTTCTTCATCAAGCTCAAGTAATATTGTCTGATAGGGATATTATTCCCAATTACCTTTTTCACATAAGAAATGTGAAAAATTACATGGGTGTGAGCATTAGATTGAGAGACTTCTAATGAACATAACTGGGCTACAAATCCATCAACTCCTTTCTTAAGCAACTTCTACATTTGACGAGAACTTACCATTTGTGGGGACTTTGCCTTCAACCCTTTTAGCTCTACCATCTTTCCTTCTAATTGAAATCTCATGAATAGTTCTTGGAAGTTCATCTCAATTGTTCCCAAAGTAGTAAGCCATTGTACTCCCAAAATAATATTTGTTGCACCCATGAAGCTAGCATACATTGGGCTACCAAGGTGATAATCTCCCATGGATAATTTAATGCTATGGCACTTTCCAAAACAACTAACAGTACAACCATGTGCAATAAAGACCTGGAACCCTAGAGTTGGATGTATAAAACAATTTAGACGAGTAGCCAACTTTTTGTTGATGAAAGGATGAGTACTACCTGAGTTGATCAACACTTTTATTTTATGCTTCTTCAAGAAACCCACTACCTTGAGTGTTTGTCAAGTGCTAAAACTTGGAAGTGCATAACAAGAAATGATTGGTTGGGAATCATGTGATTCCTCATCTGACTCCCTTTCACCCTCTAATGTTGGTTCCTCCTCTCTTCCTCACTTGAACCTTCAATATAGAATAATATCTTTGTATTGCATTTATATCCTCAACTATATTTGCTATCACAATTGAAACACAACCCTTATACTCTCTTCTCCTTAATTTGTTGTGGGGTCAACCTAGTAGGTTAAGGGAGAGAAGGCGTTGAATCTTCTTTCTATTTATCACATTAGCCCCTTGCTTTCTAGGAATCAAATACTTCTCTATCCTGCATGCTAAGATAAAAGACTCAAATATAGAGCTCAGACTAAACATGCGTACCTCATGTTGAATGGGATCCTTGAGACCACCCAAAAATAAATCATTCAAGTTCTCCTTTGTAATTGTATCCACTCTTAAGGATAGATTTTGGAATTGTTGTATATAATCCTTAATTGATCTTGTTTGTTGAAGCTGTTTGTCACACTGTTGTTATACTGTGATTGGAGCTCCTCTGTAAAAACTGACCATGAGATAGTGAGATACTTTTTATGTCAATGAGTAAAAAGCCATCTATACCAAATGAATTGATTTGGTTCTAGATATAGGGAAGCCATTGTGACCTTTTGTCCATGTGGGACTTGATGTACATCAAAAAATTCTCCATTTGGTTTATCCATGTTAGTGGATCCTTGCCATCAAACTTGTGCATATTCACCTTTGGTATCAAATTCCTAGATCGCATATGAGTATTAACATTTGGAACAAGAGTAGCTGACCTAAATGATTGACCTTGATTACTTGAGACCTCCTTTCTTGGTTCATTCATATAAGCACTTAGCATGCTTCGTATGTCTGATATACCTCCTCTTAGACCACTCATTTCCATCTTCATTGATGAAATATCTTCCTTGACCTTGCTGATTTCCTCTGTGAGTAATTTCCTCTTCTTTCTAGCTCTTGTTTGAGGCCCCGTCATGATGGAAACCAATAATTTTGAAATAAATAACACAAATGAAATTAAAATTCTCTGAAATTTTTATTGTAACTTACTAGGGAGAAGACACCACTTACTAAGACAAAACTCCAAGAAATTAACAGATTTGCAGCCTTGAGAATGAATTTATTGGAAACCCTAATTTTGAAAAAACTCGCTTATTTATGCTTCAATTTATTTGAAAATTGGACTATAGGCCCCTATATTATTTCTTCAAAATCCCACAAAAAATCAAGATCCAATTCAACAATATTTGGGAGATATGCACTTTCCAATTAAGTTGGGAAGAATCCCTAATTCTGCCATAAATCTCTCAATTCTGCTCCAATTCCTCTGAAATCTAGACTGTAGCTTCTTTAATATGTCCTTCAAAAACCCTTTAAAAATCAGACAGAAATTCACAAAAAAATTGGGAGATATGGGTTACACAAAATGACCTCCAAAATTGAAAAAAATGCCTTGTTGTAACGGTGCCAAGATCCTGCTTCGATACCACTTGTAATGAAATAACTTGCACACTAGAAAGTATAATAGAAAATATGATGCAAATACTTGAAAATAATGTCACTTCGAGGGGGCAACCTCCTAATCCATTTCGAGGAGGATACCTCCAATATTCTTCAATATGAACACAATACTCAACATGATGATAATAACCTACCTATACCTCCTATGTATACCATACTTATGCCTAGGATATCACCTAGGCCAACTTAGATAGCCCTATATAAGCCCTAGACTGACCTAATTAACTAAATAACAATATAATAATGATAATATGACTTAATTAAGAGTTAAGATAGCCACAAGCCGACTATTCATAACCCAATGTACTCTAATATTAAGGTGTAACAACTCACAACTTTTTTGCAAAACGAGTAACTCAAACAAAAACTCAAGAGTTCGCAAGAACAAGAACTCATCACAACATTATTTTGTTTCTCTTTTCCTGCCGAGTAAATCAGCCACAGAACACAGGATGACTCTATATCAACACAAATTCCAGTGCCTCAGGTTTCTGAAATTGTTTTTTGGCCAAGTTACATCTATGTTTCTAAATCACATTGTTTTTTAATGCATTATGTTGGGGAGACCTAGGACATATACATGCTGAGTAAAGATTTCTTTGCAAATAGGAGCAGCTGGGAACTAATTTATGCTTTTAAGGAATTTAAGTTTTTTTTTGAGTTGCTGAGTTTTGCGAAGTTGTCAAATTTGGATCTGCTGAGTTTTTACCAAGTCCAACTTTGTGAACTATGGTAGCAGCAGCTTCCATTGATCATTTTGAAAGGTGGAGAGTAATGTCACTTATCATCCCAATGTATAGTTGTTTGGTAACTCCAATTTTGCATGCAAAATTTTCTTCGAAAGTGAGCATACTTTGCCAAGGAAATTTGAAATAGATGCAAATGAGGTTACTAATTGAAAGAGATTTGACCAGCAATGTTATGCAGCTGATACATTTCCTATATTATGCCTGCCATATTGGATTTGGAGAGTTTTGAAGATCCCAGATTCTTTGATCGTAGGGGCTCAATTGAAGAGCAGTAAATTTTTAATGCCTAATCCTCAAACTGATCTTGGGCTGCATGTGGGAGTCCAGGCTAAAAGTGGAAACTTGAATTTTTTGTCTGTCCCTTGCCAGAAAAAAAAAAGTCTCCGTAGTTCTTTGTTACAGTTTACTATATTTGAGGGGACCAAAAGGAGGGATAGTAGATAAAGGGATGTAGGTGAAGAACAGATTGTGCCAGCTAAATTTTCCCTACAAAAGTAATCCATTTGTGTGTCCAGTATGAAATTTTGTGGAGCAGCCAATAAATAATGGGCTCCCACAGGCTTTTATCATATTTGGTAAGCAAAGAGAAGACCAAATATGTTAAGAGGCAGCTTTCCTTCTTAAATCTGAATTTATTGAGGACTTGTTATTTTCTTTTGCTATGTATGTTGAAAGAAAGGATATTGGATTTGCCTCCAATGACTTGCTATCCTGAAGCCAGTGATACAGCAGCAAGGATTCCTTTAGATATCTTATTTATCCCATTACCATTGTGGAATAGAGGAGTGTATTGTCAGAAAAATGAAATTTATTGCATCTTTGACCACCTTCAGTTGCTAGAAGACTGTAAATTTTGATGGAGACTGTCAACAAACTCTTGGTGATAGGAATTTTCACTCATTATGATAAATAAATAAAGATTTCTAGGAGTCTCCTAACATTAGGTCACAAGTTTAGTGACAAGATTGGAAGAGGTGATGTCGACAGAGATGTGGGATGATGGTGCTTGAATTTAAATGGCACTTATTGGATGTATGATCATTGAATCCCAACTTGCTGAGAGTTTGACGATTTTCAACTTTTTTGATCCATAAGGATCAGGAAGACAAATATTCCTCCATCGGCCAACTAATAATCAGTCAGTAGTAAGGTTCAAATAGAGTATTTCTTGAATGGTCAGGAAACCATCAAGTATAGTAAGTATTGTGTACAAAACTGCTAGATAACACAGATGGCAATTTTGAAACAACCTCTTTAAGCAGTCCATTGATTCTCAGTAGCAAAACCACCAGTTAACAGAGGCGGTGGTTTTGAAACGGCCAGGGCAAAAATGCAACTGTCATTCTGTACAACGCAGCATTTTCATCAAGGTAACCAATACAAGAAAGATATCCACAAAATTTTCAAGATGTTTGGGAGTCCTTTGGTGCATGAAAGGGCACTCCTTGAGCATCATGAGAGGAAAGCAAGTTGTCAAAGGTGAACAGGAATGCATAGATACGAATATTGTATAACGAAGTGTGCAATTGATTGTAAAAGGAGCTGATTAACAGAGTGTGATTGTAAGAGAAAACAGCATTAGATGATGTTGTAGGTGTTCTATTTATGCTCTCTGTATTCAAGTTTTTAATCTTTGGCCATAGGGAAACCAAAAAAGCTAAGCATTGGCAACTTATAGTTGGTTTTCCCCAACTTGAGGTTTCCAATATAAAAATATAAATGTATCAATTCTTGTGCTTGTTTGTCATTGCTAATAGAATGTTGCAAGTACTATCCATGTTTTCCTTTACAACAATCTCCAAGCATTCAAACATACTAAACCGTCATTTGAATTAATCTTCAAGTAGGGAACAAAAATTGTGTGGTTTTGTAAATTCTAATAGCAAGTGTGTTTGAGAGTTTACAGATCATATTAGTAGTAGAGCCTGTTTCAAATAATTTTTTGGGTATCGTGGAGTTGTGGTTTGTACTGTATGATAGCAATAAAGTCTACTAAGGACAAAGAGTTAGTACATTGTGATCCAAAAATGTCTACAAGGTAGAGGAATCAAACAGTGAGAGAGGTGGAAAAGGACAAAGGAGATGATCTTGCTAAGAGAGTAGCTGCAATTGAAAACAACACGAAAATAGTGACAGTCCCAAGAAAGCATTGAACAAAGGCAGGAGCTTACAACTAACAACCAAGCATCTTGTGCACTGGCCAAGTTTAGTATTGGTGAAAAAGAGCCTGAGATGAAGAAGAGATAAAAGAATTCATGGGTCAAGAGCAACCTCTAAAAAGGAATGTAAAATCTAAGCATACTTCTTTCCAGATTGAAACTTAAGTGGAAGTGAAGGCTTTCAAAGGACAAATAAATGCTAGAATTCTAAATAAAGTAAATAGACATATTTTCGTGTGTATAATTTTAGCAACAATAAAAAGATCGCTTTTGCACATCTCCAAATGGAAGGACGTGATTGAATTTGGTGATAAACTTATCAAGCATCTTCTGAAAACAAGGTACCTGTTGTAACCAGGTGGAATGAATTCAAAGATTTATTATGCAAGAATGCTTATCCTATTGGCCATAAAACTGATAAAAAATTCAAATGGAAGTATTCCAAGCAAGGAAGTCATCAATGGAGCTGTCATTGGACAGCTCCATTCCCCTGCATGAGGAGGAGATTCATCTTATAATATTAGATTGAGGAAAAGAACAAGCCACCAGAAGGAGAATCCTCAAATCAAAATCAGTCTAAAAATCAACCTGAGAAAGCAAAATCAGCAATACAAATCCTATAGAAAGAGTAAGTGGGATGGTTAAAAACACCACTGCTTCACAAAATATTAAATATCTCACAAATCATTGTAGCATTGTGTTAATGATGGGCATCACTGATCCAAAGCATTAGAACTTACATCCAGAATTACATCCTAAGAATCACTCCAAGGAGAATACTAAGGAGTCTGGCATCTTTCAAGGACAAAGAAGAGACAGAGATCAAGGACAATTCAAATCTAGATGAAAAATTGGGGTGCACCATTAACAATGCAGCTAGAACAAAGCATGATGAGGAGATGCCCAAGTCATTCCAACTCAAAATCCAAGTCAAATAATCAAGGGTATATGCACTAATGGATTATCACTCCAACCTATGTTTAGGGTTTGTTTATATCATAGTTGCCAAGAGACCAAACTGGTACAAGAGACTAGTACCAGTACCAGTATGACGTTTTTCAAAAAATAAGAGACGGAGGTACTTGGAGATACCATTTTTTAATACAATTTAATAATTTATTAATTTGCTAACCTTAAAATTGAAAATATCATGACATTGAAGTTTCAAAATAAGAGTACTTAACTTCCCCAAAAAACCATGGGCATGGCCATTAAAAGTTGTCCCTAATCCTTGAAAATAAATACAAATAACATGACAATGGACTAAATAATGAATCAAACTATAATGTACCCTCCTAGCCTCTAAGTTGTGGATATAACCTTTAGCCTATTCCAGAGTTCCTATAGGCTAAACGGTGTTGGTAAGGGAAGTCAGTTCTAGTTCTTTCTATGGGGTTTTCGGAGTTTCAGGTAGACTTTCTATTTTTAGCAAGGGGCTGAGTCCAACACTTACTGATTATAGTAAGTCGCTTTGCATATCAGTTGTCACTCCACTTTGAGTTTTCAAAATATTTACTATTTTTAGTAGTTACTAAAAATAGTAAGTCTATTTATGCAAACTGGCCATGGCCAGGCTACTTTAAGCAGTGTCATTGCAGTTGGGCATTGGGTTTGCTAAGGTCAAATTAACTTAATATTTGTATTTCCTCTCTTGAAATGTTTTAATAAAATTATTTTATAACTTTAGATTGAGGGTTAGAGGGGTCATAAAGTTGTACCTTCGCGCCTAGCTGATGAACTTCAGTGTTTTTAAAGCATCAAAATTGTTTTAGAATGCTAGATAAGGGGAACTCCCAAGGAAGCTTATGCAAGGTTTTAAATGTATTTTTTATTAGAAACAAAGGCAAAAAGGGGCGAACTTTTTCGAGGGAAGTTAAGTTTCACATGTTGTGTTGCCCTAATCTTTCATTGAGCCTATATTATCTCATTTGGAGCCTCATTTGGTTATGTTGAGTTTGGTTGCATAACAGGATGCTGCTGGAATTTCGCCAAGGGTCTACAGTTTGTTGTTGAGGACGAAAACCCTCTTCAATCAGAAGCTGGTTTCGGTAGTGAAAGACCTACCCTAACTAGTTTGGGTGTGATTCCATTCAGGGGTCACTTCAGAGTTTCACAGTTTCAGTTTTCAGTCAGGAGACATGAAGATATTTGAGTATTTCTGAGGTTTGGGATTTGGGTTTTGGCTTGTCGAAGCGTGGCTTCATTTCGGTTTGATTTTGGTGTGATTTTGAGGTGGTTTTCAGAGTTTTCTGAGCTTTTCATATCAGGGTCTGAATCTGTTTATCTGATTATAACTCTCCGATGGCTTGAGATTCCTTTATGGGTATTGTTCCTATTGATGCTACTCATCAAGGCGCCTCCTAGCAGTAATAACATGAATCTATTGAGCAAGCATTGATTTTATAGAGCAGATCACCCTAATCAGCTAGCCGCCTATTTGAGGGTTATTTCCAGTTTCTAACCTGCTAAGACAAGTTCTGATTTCTGCCATTGCGGGGGCTGTTAGTTAGATGTTTTGGCGCTGGGGTTGCATAGGGTTTGATGGTCTTTTTCATTGGTGAAGAAAATTGCAAGTGGAGACCTTTATTTTCTGTTGATGCTTTCAAAAAACCCAGGTCTGATAGTATTTTCTGAGTTTGATGAATATTTGTAAAAGACCGAAATTTTCTGTTATATGTTCTGAGCAATACAATCTGAAGTTATCATTACAAGCTAGTCTTCCTATGCTATTTTCTGCATATATGCGTTATCTATTTATTTAGCATTTTGAATCAATGAATGGCACATGAAATACCAAGCAAACATCATCAAACAAAAAAAAACAGCAAACAGAAAACGAAAAAAACAGGGGCAGTCATTACACAAACTTTATATATTATTATACCAAATATCGTTATATAACGATATTAAACCATTCCTTAGTAATGAACCAAAACTTAAATAGAAACTGACATGTATTTAAAATATCTATAATATTGTTATTATTTTAACACACTAAAACTTTCATATCATTCCCACCCTCAACAAATTAGAATATGGTGGCATGTGTTGTCATAGAAGGAATTGTGCACCTGAACTAAATAAGTTTACACTTAAAAAGCTTTCTCCAAAAGCTATAATAATATTCCTAGACTCCATACCTAATATTGTTTGGGTAAAGAGAACTATTAAAAAAGACCTTTGTCAAATTTAAAAAGGGCATGTAGTTCATATTCTATATAATTTGCACACTTTTATGTTTGTCAGCATTCATTCAGACAACTTGCATTGACACGATTTTCAACGAAATCGGTGGAACTCAACATTCATTTGTTCTGTTTTCTGCAAAACTAGTAAAATTTCCTAAAAGTGATTACAACTGTAACAAAGACTTATTTGTATCACACAAAAAATATAAAGAAAGAGGCTACGTGGTTGCTATCCAACAAAACAATATTTGCTACGGAATTGCAGACACAATGGTTAAGTCCTCTTTTTTATTAGAATATGTATCAAATTTAGGGATTTACAGAGAGTCGGAATAAGCCCTCTTGTTTTATTAGAATTCACAATACATAACTTGTTTAAGTGGTGAAGCTTTGAACCAAAACCACCCCACTCCTTAAAACCATGGGATTTTACTCACCAAAACCACTCTAAACCCAATCAAAACACAGGTTCAAATCATTAAAACCAATCTAAAGCCAAAGACCACCTATGAATCAGTCAAACCACAGGTTCTAGTTATTAAATCAACACTGAACCACGTGATGTAGGGTTTTTTAAACTGGAAACTTAAGGAAACGGGGGTGGGATGTCTGCATGCACATTTCTAGTACAGGTAATGCACCCCAATCCCCGAGAGGTATCCCAAGGAGTCGGAGACACATCTCCCTGCAACACTAGTTTATAATGTCCCCAAACTGGATTATCATTCCAACCTATGTTTATGCTGAAAAGCATTGACTAGTGCATATGTGAACAATACTTGAAGTACCATCTTGGTACAAGCCACTTAATCTAGATAAAAGTTTTGTCATCAGAAGTTTTTGGTTATATAAGATAACAATTTATTTTTCATATTTCCTCTTCGCTGCAAATTTTCATGTTCAAGAGATCCTAAAGAATTTCCTGAAGGATTAATAATTTTTCATATCTCCACATGAATTTATCAAATTCCATTATATATTCAAGAATTAGAATTTATGTAAATTTCTTTCCATTGGTATAATGCTTTTGAACCTTTTCAATATTTTTAATCTATGTTACCGGGTTCTTCAAAAAGGACCCCGTGCCCGCTCCTAGAGCATTTGGGTACGGGAGTGGCCTGAGGAGCGTCTGGGAGCGCCCTGGCAGCCCAGGGTTCTCTCTGGGTCCTTCTTGGACGCTCTCAGGGTGCTGCCAGGCAGAAAATGTTAATTTAAATTATCCTTTTTCGTTGCAGTAGTTTGTGATCTGTTTTAGCTTGCATTTCAAATTAATTTCAAAGGTATTATTTCATTATCAGCTTCTTAAATGTTGCTTTTCAATTTAGTAGATTTATAAAATATTTATTTTAGTATAAACATTGACATTAATCCAATATTGTAATAACTAGATGGTTTATCGTCAGATCCCTATTATCATTGTAAGTTTGTAATTGTAATGATTTTCATTTGAATTGTGACTTTAGACATATATGATATATAACATAATATTGAAATTTTGAACTATCAAATGGCAGTTATCTTTATCACTACCATTGATCAATGATTCAATGATGAATTGATGACTGATGATTGATGAAGTATACTATATCATACTATCAAATGTATTTACAATTTTGTTTATTTTTAATTTTTTGCATATATATATACAGCCGTACCCAAACGTACCGTATTTCAGGAAAAACAATTGCCGTACCGGCATACCCGTATCCCATACCCGTGCCCAATCCCATACCAAAACTGGCAACTTAGTTTTTAATAGATGAATTAGCTAGAAATGGTCAACATATCAGAACCCAATAGGGAAAATTCAAAATATTAACCAGAAACCAAACCACAGGCCCAGAATAAACAGAAAAGAGCCTAGCTGAGCTCTTATACCATTTGTCATATACTTAAAAAGTACATATGGGAAAATGCATAATATTCACATATCAAAACTAAAAGAGAATAAATCATTTGATAGTTATGAAGAGATCAGATAGGAAAGAGGCCCGTCTCTAGAAGGTGCTCTTCCATATCTAATTAGATCTAGAACAGAATTCCACACCTGTCCTAGGTTACAGCCTTATTATGCATCTCAAGTTCCTATTATGTGCCAATCTACCTAGGCATTATGATTTAGCAAGGTTTTTACCATCTATTGTTTGTCCATATCAACTCTTGAGCCCCACTTGTTTGTACCATGTTTATTTTCTTCTCAGCATCTCTTAGAATATCTGTTGAATGAACACATTGTATTTCATATTACCTTTGTTAATAAGGGAATCATCAAACATGTTCCAACTTCCAAGCAAGAGAGAAATGTCAGCAATAACAAAGACATCAATACAAATATAAAAAGTGTAAAATGTAAACAAATGCAACTGGTTGGCTTCTCTTTGCACAATCATCATTACTACTATCAACAGGAAGCTATGTATTTCCCCCCAAGATCCAATCAAACAATAGCTCTTGAAACATCATATTTCTAAAATATATCAGAGCTTTCAGCATATAGGTAATAGAAAAATTAGTTAAATGCTCAGACCAAAAATCACTAAGTAAAACCTATCCTGCAACAGCATACAATTTCACTTTACATTGCTTCAATATTTGCTTGAGAAGCTCCCAATTGCTTCTATCTCAATTTAGACAGGAAGCAAGATGAGCTTGTTCATCTAAAAAATCCAGTCAATGTTAAAGTAGAAAAACAACCTTGGAATACGGAGACTGTAGTGACTTCCATATTTAGCATGAAGACAAATAGAACGATCAGCACAGAGAAAAGCCAATTTTGAATAATCATCTCCCAATACCTACATAGACATGGAACAGACAAATGAAATAATATCATATATGCATATGTAGTATGAAGATTAACGTAATAGTCAGCACAGAGAAAAGTTGTTTTTGTTCAATTCCTAGGTACCTAGACAAGCATTGAATAACTGAATGCTGCATTGTCTTATATAGGACTATAAATATAAAGGTTAAAACCACCAAATCACACCCAACCGTCTATTTCAAAAATATCTCACTATTTAAGCTAGTGTTATGCATGAATTAATGATTGATTCCACAAAAAAACACATAAGAAATGAAAGAAGTGCGAACACCTAAACACGCATATATAGTTATACCAAGAACTTATGCTTCTTCTGATCAATCAAGAAACAACAATCAAAACAATTGGTTATTTTGTTTCAGACAATAAATACAGAATCACTATGAATGAAAGATGCAGATGACCTCAGTAATGCAACAACTAAGATGGCAAAATTTTCTTTAAGTATGTAGCATTATTTGTCAAGTGACTACTAAACAAGAATTCTTAGTGTTCCATGCATAACACCCAATCATAATATTAATAATAAAATGATGCTTAAAACATTACTAATAAACCCTTTCAAAAACAAAGGTAAGCAAAGCCAGAGAACACATTCTCTTCTGAGCAGCATTCACAAGGAAAAATGAGGTGTACAAAATCACAAATATCGTGCAGCTTTGATATGCAAGATATGCAAAGAAATCAGCTGCTCTATCTGCAAACTAACAATCTATAAAAAGAAGAATATTGAAGAGAACTCAGCTCATAAACCAATCTATAATGATAAACCTGACTTAATTGTCTTGATCACATATCTTAATGATACCACCATTGTAGACAAGATCTTCCAACAAGAAAAATTCTGAACATGCCTCTATTTTAATGTCCTTAACATCTATTAGAAATATACATCCATTCAAGGTCACCTACCTATGATTTGCCTCAGCAACCTGATGAAATCTAGCGAATCTTTGATGGTGAACCACGTCCTAGTGACCAGCACTCAATTTTGTGCTAAAAATCAATAAAAAAAACCCAATTAAATAGTGATTTCATGTGGTTAGGGTTTCACAAGGGGTTGACTTGGCGATCTTTTTGCAATTTAAACCCTTAAAAATTGTTGAACATTGCTGAAAATTGTGACTGATTAAATAGTATTTTTTGGGGGGAAAATCGTTTTCGACAAGAGATTTTACAAAAATCGTGACTTTTGCATTTTTTGAGGATTTATGCTTCTATGGGAAATATTATAAATTTGTTCCAAAAAAAAAGCAAGGATGGAAGAAAGAAGCAAAATATGTTAGTAGACACTGTCAACTTGTGAATTCTCAATTCAGTCCTAAATTTCTAATGTTATTTAATATGGTTATATGACATAGTGTTTCTAGTTCACTGTTCTGTTCTGTGTCCTGCACGTGACTAGTTTGCCAGTAGTACGTAGTACTTGAATTACATTCCGTAGGCAAACATTCCCTTAAACATGAATTATTTCAATTTTTTATACTTTTTAAATTTTTCTTCTTTCTAATTGTCATCACCTACCATCTTTGAAGGCCTCCCTTGAGTTGTCCTAGCAACACATATTGTTGTCCTTTGCCATCCTTGTCCTAAAAATTCCATGGAATATAGTTATATTGTTGACAAGGGCAGCAAGAAGAATATTCCTGTTGGTATTGGGGATCATGGGCTTTTCTAATAGGTTGATGTAGAGGAAGCAAAAGAACATGCTTTGATGGCAGAAGTGATCAAGATTATAGTTCATTTGGCATCAAAAACGGGATTTAAATCTGAAATATCTTTCTTATTTGGCTAAAGAAAATATAGTTGGTGGCCTTCGAACAATTCAAAATCAGCAAGGTGTTTGTGAGGTATGTCAAGTTGGCAAGTAACAGATGAAGCCATTTGATGAAGGACAAGCAGAGCAAGCTAAAGAGGTTTTTCAATTGACACATGCTAGCATTTGTGGTCCTAAAAAGACAACATCAATCTTCAGCCAAATATTTATTTGTTTTTAGATGACTGCACAAGGAAAATATGAATGTATTTTCTAACATCAAAATCAGATGTGTTTAAGGAGTTCAAGAAATTTGAGGCTATCAGGAAAGAAAAAAAACCAACAAGAGTATTAAATTCTCAACTCATATAATGACAAAGAATTTTGTTGTAAGGATTTTTTTAATTTTGCACTCAAGAGGGCATCCAAAGGCACCTACAGAAAAATGGAGTGCTAGAGAGGCGAGAAATCATACCATCATGGAGATGGCAATGTGTCTGTTAGAGAACAAATTTGTTTCTCATAAATATTAGGCAGAAGCAATACACACATCCACGTATCTACTCAATCAGTCTCCAACAAAAGTAGTACAAAAGAAAAATCCAGAAGAAACATGAGCTTAACAAAAAATCAAAATAAGTCATCTAAAAGTCTTGGTTCAGTTGTATATGTCTGGATTCTTGAAGAAAAATGAACCAAACTTGAAGAAAAAATGCAAGAAACTGCTGCTTGCATACACGCTATTACAACAATCATAAAGCATATCAATTGGTTGATGTTGATATGCTTTATGATTGTTGTAATAGTATGTTGCTTTATGATATTTGTGCAAAGTTCTTTCAAGTAACAAAAGAACAAATATCAGATCTGAAAGTTGCTGGAATTGAAAATAAATTGGCTGAAAATTCAGGTATGTTACATGAGACGTATCAACCTAAAGTAGAGGATAATTCTAAAAAGGATTCTCATGAAATTCCCAGCCAAAAGGTTGCTACAAACACCTCAAATCAGAAAAATAACAACACTCATTTGGATGGGAAGCCATAGAAAAGACCAAAAAGCGATACAACACTATTGGTAAGGTTCGGTTAAATGAGATTCTTGATATGAGGATGGAAGAATGATCAAAGAGGTAAGACATCCAATACAATGAATTATGCTTTGATGTCTAACCTTCATTGCTCATTTGAGCCTATGGTATATGAAGAAGCCATAGGCAGACCAAAATGGTAAGCCAAATATGGACCTATGATGATGAACCAAACAAGGGTCTTTGAAGAGCTACCCACTAGTAAGAAACGCATTGGTTGCAAATGATTATAGAAGGGTAAAGTATAAAAAGATGTATACAAAGAACAGATTGACTATGATGATAAATTTGCTCCTATTAAAAAAATGGAAAGAATCTGATAGCTTCAAGTCATGGCAGCACAATTTGGATGGAAACTATATCATATGGACATGAAAAGTGTCTTCCTCAATGGAGATTTAGAGGAAGAAGTCAAGATGCACCAAATGCAAGGATTTCAGGATTCAAGAAAGAAACATCTAGTTTGTAGATTGAAGAAAGATCTCTATGGTTTGAAAAAAGCTGCCAGGGCTTGGTGTATAAAAATTAATAAATATGTAGATTAACAAGGTTTCAAAATAAGTCTTTAGAATCCCGACCTATAAATCAAAAGTCTAGATGGTGATATAGTTATTATGATAATGTGTGTAGATGATATCATGATTACAAGTATTGAGGTTGGATCAATTACAAAGGTAAAAATCAAATCTATATCAAGCTTTTGACATGATAGATTTAAGCCTCTGCCAAAAGCTTGTTGGACAGATGAAGTATAGGAATTACAACTTCTATGTCAAATGAATGCATGGTGATATAGTGATTCTGGTGATATCTGTATATGACATCATCATTACAGCCCAGGTAAAAAGTTTCAAGCAATAACAAAGGTAAAATCAGATCTATGTTCAACTGTTGACATTATAGAAGTAAGCCTCCTACATTACTACTAGGCATAGAATTTTGGCAAATAGATAAACATATTTTTGCTTAACAAACAAAATATATCAAAAGTTTGTTAGATAGGTTCAGGATGGCAGATTGCAAAATCTCATCTACAGCTATGGAGATAGGACTGAAGCTTTCAACCAAGATTAATTCGAAGGCAGTAAATGAATTAGTCTACAAAAACTAGTTGGCAATTCGATCTATCTTATAACTGCTAGGTCTTACTTGAGTTATACAGTCAACTTATATCTCTCAATTTATGACAACTCCAAAAACAAAACATTGTGCTAAGATATGTTAAAGGAACATCAAATTTTCACATTCTGTATGGTAAAAATAAGATTCGGCTATGTGGATATTCAGAATCAAAATGGGCAAGATCCGTGGATGATAGGAAATCTATATCAGGTTTGTGGTCAGTCTTGGAATAGGAGCAGTTTCATTAATCAACAAGAAACAACATGCAGTTTCACTTTCCTCTAAAGAAACAAAATATATAACAGCAGTAAAAGGGGCCCATGAAGCATTTTGGCTTAGAAGAATGCTTACAAATTTATGAGTTCATTAAAATGGGCCCACAATACTTTTTCCTGTGATAACCAGGGAATTCTCAAGCTGGCAAAGAATCCCATCTTTTATGAGCAAACAAAACATGTTAGATGTACATTGTCATATCATTCAACAACTCATAGAAGATGGAGAAGTTGAATTGCAAAAATGTCCAACCCAAGATCACAGATATTCTCACCAAGCCTCTTGGCCCAACTAAATTTGTAAAATTTAGAGACAAGCTTGGTTGTATTTTCTGAAATCATCATTAAGGGAGGATATTATGTTTGCAATATAAAGTTATAATGGTCATACTAGTCTTAGTGATAGGCTTAGTAGTAAAGTCAGTTTATGATTTTAGTTTACCTTATCAAGTAATGTGATCATGACTTAATGTTCACTTAAGTTATTTTACGGTTAGGGTTTATGTTGTTGCTTTCCTATAAAATCAACATTGCCCTTTCATTAATACATACAAGATATATTTCTCTCCTTCAACAACTCTCTTGTGTTCTTGCTTGGTTTCTTTGTATGCATCAGTTTTCATAACAAACATTAAGAAAGTTATTGGAAAATAACAACTTCAAAGAAAGAACTTGTCTAAAACTTGGCCATGTTATGCAGCTTAAGGGTCAGAATCTTCCTGCCACATTTTCCTAGGTCAGATTACATTGTTGAAATTTTCTTACTACTTTTTATATTCATCAAAACTATCCTAAGTCATTCTTATGTGCAATCCAAATTTAGATACTAATTCTGTCTCTCTCCCTTCCAAGTCTTGTTCTCTTAGGCTAGCTTCCATAATCAATGAAAGCCAATCTCATCATCTTGATATTGTTGCAGATAGAATTTTTGGAATGATCTTGCCAAAATCGAATTCATTAAACATTAACATAATAATGATGGAAATTCAAAAAAAAAGAACATAATAGTGATCGAAAGCCTTGTGTGCACTGTACTATGTAGTAGAATTTGGATTCAACCAAGAATATAACATATTTTCCAAAGAACTACAAACAGATATAAAATTGGAAACTTGTGCTAACATAATAAAGCATGGAAGAAAAACCTGGAAATCAATAATTTCTGCCACCAAATGTCGCTCAAATTTCAATGATAACTGTTGCAATTCGTATACTTTTACTTGAGGCGGATAGGTGCCTACAAAATATCAGATGAAAATGTACATATTAGATATTACACCTGTCCAGAGAGTAACCAAATATTTCCCTGGAAACTAATACTATCAAATAAGTCAACAGAAAACCAAAAAGAATTGATAAAATTATACCATAGCATCCCTAACAAGAATATTCAATATCATTTAGTTAACTAATCATTAAAAGTCATGCTCCAGGCACAACATTGTCTTTTCTAGTCGGCCATGTAGCCAACTAAAAATAAATTACTATTTTGTTTTTATTTAAATCTCCTAAGGAGGTCTAGTCTCATAATTTTGAATTTCTTATGTGTTGTATCCTTGCCATGTGATGAGGGCACAACCCGAGACACAGAAAATAACCCACAAACAAGAGAATAATTTTATTATTCAGAAAATGGAGCTTCTTACATGCAGAGGATCTCCATCCCCAAGTTCTACAACACATGCAAGTTATAGAAAGTTACAGAATAACCCTTTCGCAATATGCGAGCTTGTTCCCCAAAAAGTTACCCAAAACTTAGAAACCCGCTCATAAATAGAGCTCCTCATTAGTTTGGAGCCAAAATAACATTCAAATTTGAGTTTAGGCGGTTTGGCGCCGAAAATTTACAACATGAAGTTCAAATTTCAAAAGCACTTGTGATTGTATCTTCTAGAAAGTGCGCCAACTTCCCAGGGCCATAACTTTTGATCAGGGACTCCGATTCGAGAACCGTTTGAACCGTTGGAAAAGTCTCGAAGTCAAGAACGCGTTTGAAATCCGTTATGCCGATTTCAGCAAGTTTCGGGGCCGTTCCGGGAACTCTAAGTGCCTCAAATCTAACTCGGAAGATTTTCAGGTGCAAATCTGGGAAACTAAAACTGCAATATCTTTCCACCCATAAATAGAAAATAAAAACCGTAAATTGGGAATTTCATTAGGACGAAAAGGGTATCCAAACATGTAAAAACATCTAAAAACTAAGAAACTTGAAATTTAACTATTTTTGGGTGATGCAAGATTGCCCTTACACCACTGGATGCTCCTGCATCAGACACCCAGGGTAATTTGAGAAGTGACCCCGTCACGTCTCAGATGGTGGAGGAAA
>VDFB02281492.1:1016234566-1016288693 GCA_007258455.2 Sequoia sempervirens | reverse complement strand
CTCCTGAGTGCTCCCACTTGAGATTCTTTTTCTATCCCTCTCGTTGTTTTGATTCGGTCCACAAATACTACTAAAGTTTCTAATGAACTTTCTATAAAACCTAAGCCAAACCATGGAAGATCTCACCCTCGGTAGCGGTTCTTAGGTAGGCCATTCCATAATAACCTTCGCCTTCATCTAGGTCCATCGCAGAGACCTTACTGTGAGACAACAAACCCCAAGTACGCTAACTCCCTCTTCACCAAAACTGCGCTATAAGATTGTCAACAGTTTCTCTTCTCTTAACTTCTCAAAGGCTCTCTGAATATGCATCGGATGCTCATCCAACATCTTACTGAAAATCAAAATATCATCTAAATACACAATAACAAAACTTCCCAGAAATTCTTTTAGTACCTCATTCATGAGCCGCATGAATGTGCTCGGTGCATTGGTTAGCCCAAAAGGCATGACTAACCACTCGTACAGGCCCTCTTTGGTCTTGAAGGCGGTCTTCCATTCATCTCCCTCTCGAATCCGGATCTAGTGATATCCACTCTTCGGATCAATCTTTGTGAAGTACTGAGCTCCACTCAAACAGTCCTTTAGGTCATCAATCCTTGGCAGGGGAAATCTGTACTTGATTGTTATCTTGTTTATGGCTCGGGAATCTGTACACATCCTCCACTCCACATCCTTCTTTGGTGCTAGTACTGCAGGTACTGCACATGGACTCAAGCTCTCCCATATCAAACCCTCTCTCAACAACTCTTGAACTTGTCTGTTCAACTCCTCATTCTCGACTAGAGTCATTCGATGGGCTGCATTATTTGGCAAACTGGCTCCAGGAATCAAATCAATCTGATGACTGATCTTCCTTATTGGTGGTAAACCCTCAGGTACATTATCAGAAACAATATCCTGAAACTCATCCAACATCCCAGAAACTTCTTCTGGAACCTTCTCACTATCCCCTTTACTCACTCTAGGAATCAATGCATAACACACGCTCATCCTTCATACCTTCTAAAAAATTTATTCCATCTACATAACAAATTCTAGCACTACTGCATACCTTTTCTTCGGTCTCCTTCAGGGGTTTCAACTTGTGACGAACCCCATCCTTTGTCAAAGAGTAAGTGTTTGCATGGCCATTATGTATAGCTCGCCTATCGAACTGCCACGGCCTCCCCAACAACATGCGACATGCATCCATGGGGATGATATCACAAAGTACCTCATCATGGTAGCTCCCAATCTTGAACCTTACTAGGCACTGCTCATTGACCAAAACTTTGTGGTCTTTCTGCAACCAGGCAATCCGATACGGATGCGGGTGTCTTTGCTTCTTCAGCTTTAACTTTGTGACCATCTCCTCTGACACCAGATTATCGGTGCTCCCACCGTCAATAATGACATCACAACATTTTCCTTCACACTTGCACCTTGTGCGAAACAAATTCTTCCTCTATTCTGGTTCCTTTTCTTCAGTCACCAGGGCTCTCCTAATCACTAGGGCTTCTCCCCTTTCAACATCATCTGAATGTTCAGATTGGGCCTCCTCATCTGCATGCACAACTCTTCCACGACCTTCTGGCCTTTTGGCTGCCCTTCCTTGGTGTTGTAGACATTCATAGGCTCGATGCCCTTCTTCACCACACTAGAAACAGGTTCCTCTGAAACCACCTCTTCCAGATCCTTATCCATATCTCTCTCGTCCTCTACCTCTTTGATCACCATTGTTTTGATCATGAGGGTGGTAGAAGTTGTCATTTCTTTGGCTTCGGCTGGTACCCATATCTTCACTTTTCTTTTCAACATCATTTCGGCTTCCTGAAGGTCTTCCATTGCCCCTTCTGCTTTGACCTCCTCGTCCTTTTTGCTTGCCATCAAATCTTTTGTTCAGCTTCTCTTCCACCTTCAAAGCAAACTGATACACATCCTCAATGGTGGTCATTAGGCTTAACTCCTCTTGAATGCTCGGTCGTAACCCATTAAGATATCGGGCTACTTTCTCCTTATTGGCCTCTATGTGACCCATTCTGATGATTATTTTGTGAAAATCTTCAATATATTCTTTCGAGATCTGCTTCCTTGCTTCAACCCTTACAATTTTTTCAACGAGATCTAACTCGTAGTTCCGGTATGAAGCTGCTTCTTAGTTCTCTACCATGCGATCCCATCGGTGATATTGCCTTTTCCTCTTCGATTTCTTTCCAAATGGACCTCTTTCCACCAAATACTAACATGGCCCTTCAGCTTCATTTTCGCAAACTTAACCCGATCTGGGTCCTCTATTTCCTCATACTCAAAATATTCTTCTACCGTTGAACCGGTCGATCAACTCTTTCGGTCAGACTTCGAATAGCGGGGACTTACTGCAGGTCTTTTCGATCTTCGAAATGGCCCTTATTAGCCGCATTTGGTCTTGATCAATTGCTTCTTCTTCCTCTTCTACATTTGAACCTTCTTCCTCTCCTTCATCCTCACTTTCCTCCCTCGGGTTTAACCCTCTTTTCAACTGCTCTTGTAACGCGTCAATCTGTCTCTGGAGGGCTGCCAGTGCATCTCTTCCACCAGCATTTCTGCTGCCTCGACCACCTCTGGCACCACCATGCCTGCCAGGCATCACTCTTGGAGGCATCTTTCTTGACCTCAACCCACAACCACGGTCCTTGTGCGAACTGCCTCACGATCGGCAATCTGTCTACACACTCAAAAAAACCCGCTCTGATACCACTTGATAAAGGCACAGCCCGAGACACAGAAAATAACCCACAAACAAGAGAATAATTTTATTATTCAGAAAATGGAGCTTATTACATGCAGAGGATCTCAATCCCCAAGTTCTACAACACATGCAAGTTATAGAAAGTTACAGAATAACCCTTTTGCAATATGCGAGCTTGTTCCCCAAAAAGTTACCCAAAAATTAAAACCCACCCATAAATAGAGCTCCTCATTAGTTTGGAGCCAAAATAACATTCAAATTTGAGTTTAGGCGGTTTGGCACCAAAAATTTACAACATGAAGTTCAAATTTCAAAAGAGCACTTGTGATTGTATCTTCTAGAAAGTGCGCCAACTTCCCGGGGCCATAACTTTTGATCCAGGACTTCGATTCGCGAACCGTTTGAACCGTTAGAAAGGTCTCGAAGTCAAGAACGCAGTTGAAATTCGCTACGCCGATTTCGGCAAGTTTCGGGGCCTTTCCGGGAACTCTAAGTGCCTCAAATCTAACTTGGAAGATTTTTAGGTGCAAATCTGGGAAACTAAAACTGCAATATCTTTCCACCCAGGAATAGAAAATAAAAACCGTAAATTGGAAATTTCATTAAGACGAAAAAGGTATCCAAAGATGTAAAAACATCTAAAAACCGAGAAACTTGAAATTTAACTATTTTTGGGTGATGTAAGATTGCCCTTACACCACTGGATGCTCCTGCATCACCATGTAAATTTGATTGTGGTGTAGGGGAGTGCTCCCATTATTCTTCCATTGGAGTTTATGGTGGTTTATATGTTTTCCTTATTTTAACATCTTTCAAGCATATCATTGATACCAAAGCGGTGATTCGCACAAAGTGGGACAAGTTTGAGAGCTTTTCCATATCATTCCAATCAAAATTCTATGCAGTATTGAGGAAGTAAAGTGACCTCATAAAGTTGGTAATTGTAATGTCCTCAGACAAGCATTTATGGAAATATTTTTGGTTATTTAAGTTCCAGTCTTAAATAATTAAAACCCGTTAGTGTTATAGCAGCGGGAGATATTTTCTCCTAGATAAAATAAAATAAAATGAAAAGATGCTCAAGTCAGGTCAGCCTTTTGATGTACAAATCATATTTTATATTTTCTATTTCTTCTAAGGGCCGACCTAGAGAAGAGGTTGACCTTCATTGTATATAAAGGAGTTGAAGATACCTCATTTGAACATGACAAGCATTCATTCCAATTCGCACTTAGCAGCAGTTCGCATGTTTTAGAAGCAGATCAGATTCTTTTAAGGAAGTTTATCATTTGCTCAAGAAGAAGCATCTTATATATTTTTGTACAAGTCTTGGCCAAATTCAAGGGCCTGAGTTGTAAGCAGATTTCTGCTTTGATTCTTTCATTTAAATGGAAGATTATTTGTTGGATTTTTCTCCCTTGATTAGGACGGTTTTCCCAGGGTAAAAAATGTTGTGTTCTTTGATCTGTGTTGTATTTCTGCTTATTTACATTTCTGATCATAAAACTAACAAAACTAGTGCCTTATAAACCCTAAACTATATTAACATGAACACAATTGTATTAACGAATCATTTTATGCTTCAAACTTCATTAATTTATCCTAGAATGACTAATCCTAATATTACTGGTCACTCCACAACAAGATGATATACTACAGATTTAAATATTACTCTAATCCACTAAACCCAGATTACAAGCAAACTCGCAAAGGAAAAATGAATCGCAAAGCATTTCCTATATTATGCAAGTCTATGATGCATTACAAAATGCTGCACAATAGCCATGATTAATTGCAAATATAAGGTTTACAATAGGACCACCTATAACTTGAATTGACAATGCACAACTAGGGCTTCTACCTCCATTAAAGCTTCAATACAATCTCAAGGTGAGACTTTCCTTTCAACCAAGAGGGGTTTTTCCCTTTGGCAAATGTGATCTTTGAATTTTCGCCCTTCAACCTTTGTAGATCCGCAAGTTTCCATCCTCAAATCTGAACACTTGAACACAAGGGCTCACAGTGAGTTCTAGTTAGATTTTGACATATTTTTCATCATAATCATTCAATTAAGCCTCTAAATCCTTGATACATCTAGAAAGGGTATTGAAATCAGCAATATTGGCTTTCCACTCAAGGCTGGTACACAACAAAGAATGCCCATACCTATCAAGCATCATTTTCCTTTGAATTGTGCTTGGACCAAACATAAGTGTGCAAAAACGTGCTTGGGAAGCATGGTAGAATGGCACCTATGAGATCCCATATATTAAAGTATTATTGCAATATTTAATGGTCATCTTAGCTTTTAGTTAGTCAGTAGTTTACTTTTAGTTAACTTAGTTTGCTTCAATTAGCTTTTAGTAACTTTCAGTTAATTACTTTAGTTAACGATTGTTTCCTTTTAGAAACATCGTCCTATATTGTATTATTTAAGGAGTATTCCTCTCCTTTGTAAATAACGAATATTGAATATCAATTATCATTTCATGGCATCGGAGCTTAGGCTCATTTTTTTAGCAATAAAAAATTGTGGCTAATTACCTAAAGATTTTTTGGAAATTTTGAAACGTTTCTTTCCAATTTTTTTAGAAATGAAAATCAAGGGTTTGTGAAGAAATTCAAAAGTTTCCTTGAAGCAAAATTTTTTAAGGATTTTTTTGCAGGGATTTTTCGTCAGGGTTTATGATTTTCAGATTTTCTTGAAGATTTTTCTGTGGAAAATCGTCACTTTTTAAGCAAAAATTTTGAGGGTTTCTTATGCAGAAATCATGACGTCTATTTATGTGAAAATTTGTAGGCTTTTGAAGAAAAATCGGGCCATTTTTCTCTGAAAATCACATCTACAGTGCCATTTTTTTGCATGCGATTTTTTTTGCTTGTGGCCTGTTGTGACCTAATTCACACCTCGCCCCATTGCAAATGGGGACCCTTGTCGTTTGCCTTTTGGGGTTTTGCTTTCGCGTGTCGTTTTGTCTGCTCTTCGTTTGGGGGTTTTTGAGTTTTAATTTTGAACGGTCACCCGAGTAGAGTCAATGAATTTTAGCCTAGATCACTGAATGAACATCGCCATTGTGCTTAGAAGGCCTGGCAGACGAAGTTCGACTGTCGTTTCATTCAAATCCGACACCTCCAAGTTTTTAGGGTTTCTCACCCCGGGCCCCCTATTTTTTAGGACCTACTTTTTTGGCACTTTTGGGCAATTCTGGGATCCCTATTTTTTAGGGTCTATTTTTGGAAAGTTGCTATTTTTGGAAAATTTCTATTTTTAGAAAGTTTCTATTTTTAGAAGGGCTCGAGTTTCGAAAATCCACTCAGAAGTTCAAAAAGATCAATGAAACTCTCAGAAAATCGATTCGAAGATTTTTTGAAATTTTGGCAAAATTCTGGAAAATCACATAAAAAGTTCAAAAAATCTGGAAAATTTGTTCAAAAATGGTGAGAAATTCTGGAAAATCACAGAGAAATCTGGTAAAGAGCACAGAAAATGGTGAATGAGATGATGAATTCATCAATAAATTGGTAAAAATTCAGGAAATCCGTCAAAAAATTTGGAAATTCATGGGAAAATCTGAACAATCATGGAGAAAACTGAGAAATTCGCCTAAGTATAGAGGAACTTCAGCCAAGCAATGAATGGCATAAAAATCTGATCAATGGCCAGGTCACAGCCAAAGTCCGCCCTGTTCAATGGCATAAAATCTGGTGGATGGCAAGCAAATGAAGGAACTCCGCCCTGTCCATGAGGTGAATGGCAAGGATATCTAGGAAGTCCGCCTTAAGCCTTGTTCAATGGCCTAGAAAATGATGAAGTCCGCCCAAGTCAAAATGGAAATGGCTTGGAAATGCATGAAGTCCGCCTATGTTAATGGCAAGGAGAATGAGGAAGTCCGCCCTCCAAAGCATCCAATGGCAAGACTATCAAGGAAGTCCGCCCTATGCAAATGGCCAAACATTCAAGCAAGTCCGCCTTGAACATGAAACAATGGCCAAAGATATGATGAAGTCCGCCCCTGTCAAAGTATGCAATGGCTGGTGACAAGCCAAAGTCCGCCCATAGAAAAGAGGTGAAATGCCTAAGGCAATGAGTTAATGGTCAACCACAGGTTAAAGTCCGCCCAGCCAAAGATGGAAATGGCTACTAACAGGCTGAAGTCCGCCTTGTCCAATGGCCAAACATTGAAGGAAGTCTGCCCTCCAACCAAGGCAAATGGCAAGCATAAGGAGTAAGTCCGCCTATGTATGGCAAGAAAGAGGTCAAAGTCCGCCCTTAAGAATGTTCAAGTGGCATCAAAATGCATGAAGTCCACCCTTGGATAGTTTCAAAATGGCAAGCATAAGGAGTAAGTCCGCCTATGTATGGCAAGAAAGAGGTCAAAGTCCGCCCTTAAGAATGTTCAAGTGGCATCAAAATGCATGAAGTCCGCCCTTGGATAGTTTCAAAATGGCAAGGAAGAGTATAAAGTCCGCCCAAGGCAAAGGAGAAATTTGGCTATGGCATGGACAAAGACAAAGTCAAAGTGGCCAAAGAAATGCTAAAGTCCGCCCCTTTGAAAGAAGAATTTGTCTAAGTCAGATTGAAGAAGTGGCAACAAGATATATAAAGTCCGCCTTAGTCAAAAAAAGGAAATGGCAAGAGAAGTCCAAAGTCCGCCATGTTAAGGAAAGTTAAAATTTGAAATTTTTGCCTAAGTCTAAACCTTTGGAGAATTAAAATATGCATGGCACTTTGAAGATTCGCCCAAGTGTTTAGATAAATTTTTGCCATGTCTAGATAAATTATGGAAAGATCAAGCAAATGGACAAAATAAAATTGGACTTGGCAAGATAAATTGTGAAAAAAATCAAGCAAATGACTAAATAAAATCGGACATGGCGAAAGAATTTTGGACAAGAAACAATTTATGGCTAGAGAAATATTGGACGTGGCTAGGAAAATTTGTGAAAAATCAAGCGAATGGCCAAATAAAATTGGATATGGTCAAGTAATTTTGGAAAACGATTAAAAAAATCATGGCCAAACGAAATTGGATGCTAGAGATTTTGGCGAGAAAAATTGGAAAAAATGAAAATTCGCCTAAGGCATTGGCAAGGAAATTTTTGAAAATCAAAAATAATTTGCCAATAAAACGAACGGGTTGGAATGGACACATAAAATAATTATTTTAATTATTTTAATCATTTATTTTCCAACAACAAAAAAGAGATAAGTCTTGAAAATTTCGAAATTGGAAAAAGAGAAAAAGAGTTTTGTTGGACTGTGAATGAAATTAGAAACTTTCCCGGACGAGATTATTAAGGATAGAACTTGCCATCCTGAAGCAAAGTGAAAGATGAGTTCGAACTTGATTCAAAGGAAACGTTGCAAATTTGCTAAAATGATCGACCCTCTCACTTCTATAAGTGATTTCGTTTTTCATTTGTGCAATCACTCAATTTTGAGAAGAAAAGTTGTGAGAAGAGAATTGTTTAAGGCAAAAGGTTGAAGAAATTCGCAGCAAAGTGAAGGAAATATTCTGTTATCAGCTTGCATTGTGATCGTGATCATGTCTCCAAGAAGTCACAAGGCAGATTTTTTTTGTCCATTTCATGTTAACATGAAGCTTCACCATTTATTTTCTTTCCAGCTTGTTATTTTTCGCGAAGTCTAATTCGATTATCAGCTGGAATGTCTTTCAAACTGGTATAAATGTCCAATTCTGATTATTTATTTCTTCCTTCTCTTGCAGATCTATTTTTCGAAGCATTCAAGATGAAATTTGCAAGCAAAGGTGTCCAAACACAATCAAAAATCAAGTCCAAGTGGGAACACGTCGTGGACACAGATCTTGGCCACGTTGATCTTGAAGACTTCCGAAAGAGAATGTACGGGACTGACGGACGTCTGCCAACACCAATTGCCATGAGGATGATGCGCAACGGAATCGTCCATGCAACTGGATTTCCACCAGCAAAAGAATGTCCTGAGTTGATGGCAGAATGCGCACTACATTACAACGCACAAGACAGACAGATAGAAGCTCCTGACGGAAGAGTCCTTGCTTACTTGTCCGAGCCAGCAATCCAGGAGACTTTTGGCATTCCTGTGTACAACCGAACATCCTATCGCACCAAGCAAGATGCACTCAAACTTTATCAAAGTCAGAGGGATCTCTGTGCATCCAACATAAACAAGAATTGGTTATTAAAACCAAAGCCTACTGCAAGCAAGATGCCGAAAAAATTGATCAGAACCCACTTCAAAGAGGAATATGGTGATATTGTTCTACTACTTAACAGAATGGTAGGCAGTGCCCACGGTGCTCCTTTCGAAGATTGGATGTACTACTTTATTGATGAGATAATCACTGGAGTCAAGATGTTCAATTGGTCCAGGATGATTAGTGACAGCCTACACGAACAGTTGGTCAACTTTGAGCAGACCAAAAATTTCCACATGAGCTCATACATTGTATATTCACTTGCAAGATACTATAAGTATCCTGGCTTGACATGCAAAGGCGTGGTTGGCAACGACGAGGGGAAATTCAAAGGAACAACTTCGATCTGTTCCATCACATCAAAACTGTGGACGGAGAAAGATACAAACATCGGGTTGACCTAGAGGACTTTTGGGCCAACGCAGCCGATGAATATGACATAAGGAGAAGGTTATGGTCAAGGTTGCCATTAAGCATGATAAGGGCAACAGAGCTTTTCAAAATACCTGACCAACTGCAAGATGATGGAATATATGTGCAGCCAGGCTTCAAGGAAGATGAGCCACTACCACCTATAAAATGGTTCGAACCTAAGATGGGTGACCTAGCCACTTTGATGCGCCCTGTTTTCAAGTACTCTCAGTGGTGGATAGATCGTCAAGTAGAGGTCCTAAAACAGAGAAATGTGCAATTTACCTACGAATTGATGGGAGACACTGAGTCATGTTCTTCGAACGCCGGTGCATCTCATGCTGATGGACAAGCAGATGCTGCCAACTCCAAAAAGAGGAAAGAAGCCGATAAATCTGCAATACAAGACAAGGGTAAAGAGATAGATGAAGGGCCTTTGCGGAAGAAGCACAAGTCCAGACCCCTCCAGTCAGCCACTTCCATTAACATAGAAGAGATGCTCGCCTTGGATAGAGAATCTTTGGAGAATGCCCGGATCCCTTCTCCAGTTGAAAATGTAGAGCCAATTCAAGTAGAAGATGATGATCAACCCTCTCCAGCAGGCACAGAAATCCTAGAATCGGATAATGATACAGACCTTATGGACGGAGAATTCGAGGAAGGAATGATTTCCGCCCTCAAAGGCATTCAAGAGGACCCATCTGTCCAGGAAATCCAGGATATGCAGCTAGTCCAAGAAATTCAAGGTATGCCAAAAATTCAGGAAGAACAGAAAGTACAGGACATGCAAGACGTCCAAGATCAACAGGACGAAATTGAGCAGCCTACAGTCCCAGAGTGGCTGAAAGAAAGATTGAAAAGAAAAGCGCCAGTGGAGGTCCCCGAGGAGGACAATGACATAGACTTTCTGGCGAGATTAGAACAAACTGCCCCAAGGAAGAAGGCCAAAAAGTTCTCTACCATCCAGAGAGATGAAGTTGGAAATCGCACGGTGCAAATTGCAGTGCCTACGGCCGACAAGTTTCAAGACGAGATTGCTCCTGAGGAATATGCTATCACGACTGTCGACATGGGTCCAGCAACAAAAGAGCAGGAAGTCGAAGACTTGGATAATTTCGTGGCCACCATCAAGGCCAGATTAGAAAAGGAAGTTGCAAAGAAGAAAGAATACAAGAAAGAAATTCAGCGTCTAAAAGACTATATCCAGCACTTGACCAAGCCACTAAACGAAGGTGAACAAGTGGCGCCTTTACCTCCAATTGTTTCACAAGAATCAAGTGCAAACTTTGAAGAGGAGCTGACAACAGCGAGGGAGGCTAAAGATTGGATGGTTGGAAGGAAAGAAGAGGTGTTGGTATTTGCAGAAAAGTTGGCGCAAGTAAATGAGCAGGCTTCCTTCATGCTTTCACGAGTTGCAGATCTTGCAGAGTCATGGAGCAGTCTCGAGGATATTCAGAGCAGGATCATCCCATGTATTTGGGAACTGAAAGGCATCTCAAAGCAACGGTTGATCGAAGATAAGGTTATTGAAGCCGGAGCAGCATATGACTTCAACGGATGGTACTATGCTTTGATCTCAAGGAAAGGAGTCCTCGAAAAGGTGAAGCAGGATAGTGGTAGAGTTGAAGAACAAGTAAAAGAAATTCAAAGTAAAATCTATGAGATGGCTGCAGATATGCTAGACAAGGAGGTTGTCCGAAGGAAACACTTGCGGCCAAGGAGTTTGAAAGAGCAAGTACAAAAAGTTTTCTCCACCACCGGGCCAATTATGAAAGAAGGTTTCACCAAAGTGTTCGATTTCATGGCCATCAGAAGTTCTTTCTTGCTACAGGAACCAACGTGGGCTACTATGTTTGCAGAATGTGCTGAGAACTTGGATTTGCTGGAGTACAACGTCAGTGTGCTGCCCGACATTGCTATGGAGGAGGTCAACCTGATAGTGTCCAGGTTCACCGAACGTGAGGCTGCACAAGTGGATAAGGATGACACTCCAGTTGTCTAGTGTTCTCTTCAGTTAACTAGTTGTGGTTTTAGAAACCCTAATTAGGGTTTAGTTCCATTTAATCTTGGCCATTGATCTTGAATCAATCTTGGCCGTTCTTTGTAATCTTGAAAAACTATATAAACCCCCCCTCACTCTCTCATTTCAATTAGATATTAGATAAGAATTAGAAGATTAGAAGGTAGAGATATAGAGATTAGAGATTATGAGTTAGAGCAGATTTGATTGTAGAAATAAAGAGAGAGTTGTTATGAGATTGTTGTGAAAACACTACTTTGATAATGAAGTTCAAATGCATGAGGTGCCTTGAATACTTGATTGTTGAATAGTTGCATGGTCGCATATCCTCTTTCTCTCTTAGTAGATTTGATTTAAAATGTATGTTAGAAGAATGATTGATTGATAACGGAGATTAGTGAAACCGAGCTCATACTTTCTTTGGGTGGATGATTTCACTCAATGTGCAAAGTTAGACTGAGCTTTACTGTGGATGCTTAATAATTGTTGTTCGATCTGATGGCAATTATTTATCACGTGAAAATCACAAGCACATTCCTAGAAGATTGCACTTGCTCTACGTAGTTGTCGTTAAACGTGGCGAAACAGAGTATGGTTTATTTGGTTTCACTTAGTCTTCGTCTTCTCTTGATTTCTTAGGAGTAGCATAAAAGTCTCTAAACCCTAAATCTTTTTTCACTTTTTTTATATAAATCAAAAAAATTCAAAATGGTACTGCATTTATGTCTATGCTTTTTCGAATAACTTGCAAAATCTTACTTGTACCCACAGCAAATCACATCCATACCACAGAGCCTATCCGCGTTCATCTTAAACATTGGAATTACCCTATGACCTCACTTGCAATCTTAGCATAGGAAGTAGTTTTTCAAGAGAGAATAGAGCGACTGTGACACTTTGTTCTAAAATGTTTGTTGTGTCATAAAACGCACATCAACATGGCCACAACCTAGTTTTTATTCACACCATTTTCCTCAGTTTCATGGGCATCTTTCAAGATCATGGGTGACCTTGATGTTTCTCAGCAAATCACGTTAGTGTTCTAATGGATTTTTTAAGTTTCTTTTTCTTGACGCGATTTTAAAAAAATCATGGGTCTGGAATTTTCCGCCCCTGTCCTTTGTGTAGAATCACAATTTGAAGGTTTTCGTGGATCCTTTTGAAGGAGAAATCACAACTAGTCTTCTCCTAGTTGTGGGTAAATTTTTGACGAGTTTTGCTTAAGTTTTCTACATTTTTTCTGCTTGCTACCTATTTTTTTAAGATTCGTGCCTTTTTCAAGAGTTTTTGACAATTTTTGTCTACAAAAAAAAAATGTGCCCTTTTTAAGACGGTTTTTATCTCCAATTCGTAATCTATTCTCTGCAACCTACAGTTTTCTAAAACTCATAGGGTTTTCCAAAATTTTGAGGATCTGAAATTTTGGAGTTTTTGAAAAAAAAATCTATAAAAAATTTTGTTGTTCATCTAAGTTTTTTGAAGGTTCTTTTTTTTAAATCTTGCTTTTTTTGAACCTCATTTTAGACGATTTTTAAATCGTGGGAGTTGTGCTAGCTAATCATCTTGGAATCCGTGCCAACTAACCAAAAAACTTATACCTTACTTTTCATGCTTTTGGAAAACGGGAGGGATGGCATTTATGCATTTTGAGTAGGTGTACCTCTTCTACATTAATGGCCAAAAGACCAGCAAATCGTGTCAAATCATCTACATGGTACATTGAGTCTAGAGCCTTTCAACATTTCATAAACAGGAGAGATTGGTTAATGAAATATATGGCTTGCTCTAATTTCGTCATCTTTGGCAGTGGCAAAGAGTATACAGTTGTCGGCAAGGGCAACATTTAGATCACATCTAGTGGGAGAAATTTAATATTTCTCAATGTATATTGTGTCGGTCATGGAACTCAATCTACTCTCGATGAGTCAGATTATGCGACAACTTGAAGTTGGACATCATCATCAGCTCACCTCAGTGCCGAATTGTTGATAAGGAGCCCAAGAAAACTGTGGCAATTGGCCTCGAGGATCATGGTTTGTATCGGCTAGTTGATACTGAAGATCCTCTAGAGCATGCGCTAGTTGCAAGGAGTTAACCAATCAGCACTCTTTGGCATCAGCAGTATGGGCATCTCAACATTGCCTACCTCTATCAACTGGCTTGAGAGAATTTGGTAGAAGGCTTACCTAAGATTCAGCAGTAGACACATGGTGTTTGCAGAGCTCGCCAAGCAGGGAAGCAACATAGTACTCCATTTTCAGATGGAAAGTCTTGGAGAGCATCCAAGGTTCTACAACTGCTTCATGCAGATGTTTGTGGACCAATGAATACTGCATTGATCACTAGTGCCAGGTATTTCCTCTTGTTTGTGATGATTTTAGTAGGAAAATGTGGGTGTATTTTCTCAAGGCAAAATCACAAGTATTTAATGAATTTCAGAAGTTTAAGGCATTAGTTGAAAAAGAGTATGGACGTTCAATTATAACTCTTAGGTTAGATAATCGGGGTGAATTATGTCCCAACCAGTTCATCGACTTCTGTGCTAAACATGATATTAAGCATTAGCTTACCACACCCTATACCCCTTAGTAGAATGGTGTTGTTGAGCAGAGGAATCGTACCATCACGGAAATGGCCCACTATATGTTGGAGAACAGAAATGTTCCCAAGAAGTTTTGGGTTGAGGCAGTGTATACAACAATATACCTTCTTAACCGATCTCCCACACAGACCATCAAAAAGATGATGCTAGAGGAAGCATGGTTTGGGAGAAAACCAAGAATCACTCATCTCAGGGTTTTTGGTTCGACTACGTATGTTTGGATTCCAAATGCTAAGAGGATCAAGCTGGATTCCAAGAGCCAGAAGTTGATGCTAATAGGATACAGTGACAATCATAAGGCCTATCGACTAATTGATGTGGCCATTGATCGTTTGGCATTCAATCAGTATGTTGTGTTTGATGAGGAAGGCGGGCCCTTTTTGCTCTCTTCTTCCATCAAGAGTCCTAAGGATCAACCTCTGAAGACTAAGGATTTGGAAGATAAGCTTCCAATCGCTCCACCTAAAGGGAGGTATTCTAATGATTCTAACATTGTGGAAGTTCCTAGGCAAGATCCTATACAAGGAGGGAGGGATTCTGATGATTCTGACATTGTGGAATCTCCTAGGCAAGATTTTGTACCAACAAATTTTCCTCAAGATAACCTAGATCAGCATCCAAACGGTATTATTCTAGGCAGCCCAAGTCATGATGATGATCATCCTGATTTGGAAGAAGATACATCTCCTCCTTGTCCTAAGTGGTGGGTGAAGCTCATTGGTGATGTTCATGATGATGAGCTTGTTGAGGGAAGATCATCTAGAGGAAAGAGCAAAAAGAACATAGTAAACTTTGTTCTTATGGCCAACATTTAGAGTGTTTATGAGCCCCAAGATTATTCAGAAGCAAAGGGTAAACTTGAAGGGGAAAAGGCTATGGATTTTGAGCATCATATTCTTTTTAAGAACATCACGTGGGTTCTCTCAGATATTCCACTAGGGAAGAAACCCATTGGCTGCAAATGGGTCTACAAGGTGAAATACAAGGCTAATGGAACACTAGATAAATACAAGGCTCGGTAGGTGGCTAAGGGGTTCTCATAGAGAGAAGGTATTGATTATGAGGAAACCTTTGCTCCTACAGCAAAGATGAGCACCATCCAACTTGTCCTAGCCATGACAGCACAGTTTGGCCAGAAGGTCCACAAGATGGACGTGAAGAGTGCCTTCCTCAATGGAGATTTGGAGGAAGAGGTCTGCATGACGCAGCCTCTTGGTTTCGAGGTTGCAAGCAAAGAGCACCCATGGCATGGTACCTGAAATTTGACAAGTACTTGGTTGCACAAGGGTTTCAGAGGAGTCCCTCGGATGTAAATTTATATGTCAAGAACACTGGCAGTGATATCATCCTTCTTGTCATCTATGTGGATGATATCATCATTAATGGCAATAGGTTACATTTGATTGAACGAATCAAGTTGAATTTATGTCAAGCATTTGAGATGACAGACTTGGGTCTCTTACGCTATTGTCTTGGTTTAGAAGTTTGGCAGACAGCTGGCAATATCTTCATTTCTTTGTTGAAGTATGCCAAGAGTCTGTTGGAGAAATTCAAGATGGAAGACTACAAAATCTCATCCACTCCTATGGAAAAGGGGCTGAAACTTTCAGCCAAATCAGACTCACCAATGGTGAATGAGTTTGCATTCAAGCAACTAGTGTGCAGCCTCATCTGTAATGTGTCGAGTATAAACAGATCTTATAAACAATAGTAAATTAGCTCTCAGGAGGTAACCGACCCGATTTGTCATAGATTTACTTGTACGGATAGTATCGAAACACCCAACTAGATAAGTGGAATCCAAACAAAATTAATACTAGGGCATAGATTCTCATATTCATTCAATGATAGGACATTCAGAAACAATCTTCAACAATGATCAACTAGTCTAATATCAAAGACCAAGCATCACATATTCAATACTACTGGTATATAAATGTATGAGTGTAATTACTGATTGTGGGGTGACAGAAGCAAATTCGCAGACACCAATTCACAAACACTCAAATTATGTAAATGTCGAAAAGTCCCACAGTCATTACACAATTGGAATGATATCATTAACAAGGTACTTAATAACCAGATAGTCAACCACTAATTATCTAGCAACTAGATCGTCGACAAATGCTCATATGGTTCCTTGACAATATCACGAGGTCTCTCAATTGTAAATCAAAGAGACGCATGCCACTTGCCCAATGCGCAACAACCCCCCTTGTCGTCTTGAATGGACTCCTCAATCGTGGAAGATACTCCCTCCATGCCAAACCTCGTCATGTCCCCAGAGGAGGCTTCAGCACACGATCTGACTTATCTGCCACCACCTAGAACGTGCACTCTACTCTTAATCATGACACAGAGTGTTTGGGTGTTGTCCAAAGGGAAAAAATCAACAATTCAACCCCCACCGATGCAAGGATTCGCCAATAGCATGGATGCGGATGTGAGAGGTCTCCCAATGGTTGACCCAGTGCTTTGAGTGTCCTCAATGATGTGGGCTCAAATAATAACACCAATCCTGCTAAATCCAATTCTCCCATCTGCAAATTCGTGAGAGATCTATGTTAGCAATCTGTATGGAGATAGAGGGAAGATCAGACAAGCAAACACAAGTGAGGATTTTGTCCCACCTGGCCTGATGCAACAAAGGTTTTTGTCTCCTAATGCCATCAAAGAAATGCTTGTCTAATCCGTCATGAATACCAAAGATCAGCATTCACAAATAAATACCAACTCTTATTGCCAACCCAAGAGGTCGGCCAGAAAAAATATATATATTATTTAACACCTACCAAGGGTCGACCAGATTTTACCAAATTTAAATGTTATTTATAATAATTTAAATTTTTATTATTTATTATTATTTGAATTTTCAAACTTCTCTTTACTGTTAAGAAACACTATTACTGCCAAACTTAATTCAGGACCCTTTTATCATCTATCTTATTGCCACTAGTCCTCATCTCAGTTTTGCTATGAGCTACATTTCTCGTTTCATGACTCCCCCTAAGGCGGAACATTGGGTTGTAGCGAAGAGAGTGTTGAGATATGTGAAAGGGACACCTGACTTTGGCATTTTGTCTAGTAGATGCAAAGATCCTAGGCTCATTGGCTTTACAAATTCTGATTGGGCAGGATTAGTTGATGACAGGAAGTCCACTTTTGGGTACATTTTCAATCTTGGTACGAGTGCAGTCACAAGGACGAGCAAGAAGCAACAGGTAGTTGCTCTTTCCTCGACAAAAGAAAAGTATCGAGGAACAGTTAAGGCAGTATGTGAGCCAGTATGGCTTCAAAGGATGCTTGTTGACATGCAAATGTCTCAAGCAAGGCCTTCACCCTTGTTCTATGACAATCAAGGGGTACTAAAGATTGCCAAGAATCCAGTCTTCCACAAGTGAACCAAGCATGTTGAGCTTCATTGTCATTTCATCTACCAGGTTGTTGAAGATGGATCTATGATACTGCAATATGTTCCAACTGAGGATCAGACTACAAACATTCTCATGAAGTCTCTCAATCCGGATAAATTTGTAAAATTTTGGGATAAGCTTGGTGTAGTTAGTAGGATGACCATTAAGGGAGGGTATTAAAGTATTATTGTAATATTTAATGGCCATCTTAGCTTTTAGTTAGTCGGTAGTTTACTTTCAGCTAACTTAGTTTGCTTTAGTTAGCTTTTAGTAATTTTCAGTTAATTAATTTAGTTAACGAGTGTTTCCTTTAGAAACATTGTCCTGTATTGTATTATTTAAGGAGTATTCCTCTCCTTCATAAATAACGAATATCGAATATCAATTATCATTTCACCATGGTCCTCAGCAATAATTGTGAGGAGTCCCTTATGGTTCGAAACCTAGCTATTGCATTAAGAGTGTATGAAATTATCTTCCCCTTTCGCACATTTGGAGGTACACAAGGATCCACGTCCTCAACATTTAATATCATGTCTATGTTGGTAGGAGCCCTTCTAGAAGACACGTTATTGCTCTAGGCATTAATGAAGCTCTAGTCATGTAGTGAGGTAGGCAAGTATGAACAGTAAAAAAAAAGTGAGAGTTTGGCAAAGAGACATGCTGGTAGGGAAAACTCTGAAGTCTCAATGAAAGAGGGAACGAAGGCAAGTAATTGGTAGAGGGCATGACTGGATGGGGAAGTTCAAAGCCCCAACTAAAGTAGAGAAAGAAGCAAACTTGGGAAGAGAGGCATAGAAGGAAAGCGAACTCAACAACTCCAACGGCTTACACAAACTTATTCGTGCCTTCATGCTTAGAAACCTTGGGGGTCTTACACAGACACATGGGAGATAAAAATAAATAAGTATACCCAAATTTATAATACTTATTGAAAAGGCATACAATTATAATGAAGAGCCCCCAAACACTTGGCAATTTCATCATGATAGATTATATGACAAGTTTATCAAAGATTCTATGACAACTTCTTAATGAGGAGTTAAAGGCGGCATTCATGAAAAATTAGGGGCCATTTTGAGAAAAGAATCTTATTTAATTTATCAATTGCTATTTTGGGAGGGAAATGGGGCATTGGATTTTGTGCCCCAAGTTGACCATTCTGTTGCTACATATTCAGGTGCTTTGTTACCTTCAAAACAACTGCCAATTTAACCACTTTTTCTGTCTTAGTTTGAACCTTGTGTTCAGCAATAGAATCGAGGGTTGAAAAGCCTTGGATTTTGAAGATGAGAGGACAAAACACCTTTTGTTTTCTAGAGATTGGAAAATGAACACCCTTTAATTTCTTGAGGGTGATCTCACATAGAAGTTGTTTCTGCACTAAAATCTTTTGTTTGGCTTTTCACCATATATTTTGTATTTGTGAAGCAAAAAATATATCATGGAGGAAGCTTGATTTATATTTGTGTGTTACCCATTTGAAGCTTCAGCAAATTTAAGTTATTAATGCACTCTGTTGTTACATCTATTTGGCCATTATTGTTTATTGGGATAAAATACATAAAAATTAATATTCACTCACCATATACCCTCACCTTGCCCTCGTAGGATTTGTGCAATTAAAAAGTGGTGAATATTATATATTAAAGTTTGTAAAGGACATCACATCTATATGTATCAATGTTACAAGACTCGGACTCGCCTCGGACTCGGCAAGCCAATTTTTGACTCGAGCTCGGACTAAGGGCCCAAACTTAGCACAGACTCGGCAAAGACTCGGCAAATAGAAAAACCCAAAAAAATTCAACGATTTTTAAGGATTTAAAACTATTGTAAATTTGGGCAAAGGTTGACAAAAAATTATACACAAATAATAAGCTTCTATTCAATTTTCATTCAATACATAATAAGCTTTTTGAGAAAACGTGCAAAATCCTGACCCAAGAAGTGAAGAACAACAGGAAAATCAACAAGGAACAGATCCTCATGTTGGCTCAGATTCAGGAAACCAAGCGCATCGTCTGGATGGAAGGCGCCATGGGGTGGGTGGCCTGGGTTGACAACATCGAAGACATCTTAAGCTAGTGGCTGCTATGTTTTGCATCAGCATCTCTTTGTGCTGTGCTTGTGTTGTATATATCTTTTTGTACTCCTGTTACTCTTTGTGCTCTTGATATGAGGCCTTGCCTCTCTTGAGCCGTGCTCTTCGTTCCCCGGTGCTGCCTTGGAACTTATTTTTTGATCTCTCTATATATAATATAAAAAAAAAATACATAATACATATATATAGGAGTTGTATTTCCTATATTCTAGGAAATCTCCTATAACGACTCCTCTAAATATATGAGTTGTTTTAACAACTCAAACAAACACACTCGTACAACAAAATAAATCTATACATGTGACTTAAATAACCTTACAAATATTCCTAACACTCATAATACCTATGTGAGTTATTAATTTAACTCACTTTTCCTCACACTAACATGTGAACACTAACATAAATTCCCAATATTCTCCCCCTTAGTGTGAACATGGTAAGAACTCACACCCTTCATCTAAAGTAAACCCAACTCTTGTAGGTCATGATCCTGATTCAAAACAAAAGGCACCTCCCATCAACCTTTCATGGTTTTCACACAGGTTTACCACAAACCTAGACATGAATAGGAACCCACTCATCTATTCACCTCGTGTGGTTTTCTAGATCGTCCCACAAACCCTTTCAAGATCCATGAATTGCATTACACTGGTGATTTTGTTTGCCACTATGCTTGTACATTAGGGAAGAAATCCACACAAATCTAAAAGACCCATACTAAAAAACGTTTCACATCACATTCCATAAGAACACAATGTTCTTAATTATAGTCACTGTTACCAATCGTTGCCACTCAATCTCGAATAGCATAGACAACCACCACTGCCACTGGAAGCTACCCTTGACTTCAGTCATTTTGGCACGAAATGGGAATGGAACATTGGTTATTATCCCCCCCCCAAAGTGAAATTTCCACTTATTCACATAACTAGGAACGTTGAAAAGAGAATCATATCAAGGTGCATGCTACTATCTGGATCTTGCTACACATGACCACCATTGCCAATGAACATATTCACTAACAGATCATCTTCTAACGAAGTACGGCAGTCAGAGTATCACCGCAATCAGAGGACCTCTACAATCATCTGCTCTCCAATACGATTGTTTCTCCAGCATTCACACACCACACTGAAAAGCTGAAAAAAATAAAACACACTGCATATTTATTTGTTGCCATACCATGCATGCAGCCTCATCATTGGTGACTAACGAGAGGTCGCTTATTGACCTCCTTCCTCCGTTGCCTCCATCCTCCATTATGGTTTGCTACTTTTTTAGCAAATTTGCCTTCCAGGCTCAATTAAAGAATGCCTCCCCTCAATATGAATGTCACGTAAAAGCGATAATGCATCCATTTACAAATGAGGCAATTTTTATTTATTTTTGACATTTTCATATTTTGACACAACAATAGACCCTATTCTAAACAAAATAATACAACTTGACTATGAGACAAAATATTTGCTTATGAATTAAGGATAATTGAACAATAAATAACAACCTACTATTATGAAACTATTGAAACTTAACTTTAATTTCTAATATAATTAGAAGTTATCACCCAACTTGAACTTCAATACATTTTTTGGATCGCTCTCTAAAAAAGAGGATCAGATCAGGATGGCGTTGGTAGCAACAGGACAGATATGATTCATGGGCTTGGCGCAGTTGAAACAAAAGATGATCACACCCACAGGACTAAGAGAAGAGCCTTACTTAGAAGAAACAAAAAATCTAGTGTTGGACCCACCACATTGCAGCGACATGGATTGGCATGATTTTCCTAAATGAATACTCCCTTCACACCACAATTTTCTTCTGGTTTTTGTTGCACACTACAAGATAGTCCAAGATCTAATTACATAGCGAATGATCAAACCGCCAATGAGGGGAAAAATACATACTAGATATTTTCAAGTATTCGGAGATGAAACTCTAAGTGTTGTCTAGCTTTTGAGGCTATAGCATTGCCATGAGTTTCTCTTTATCTTCTCTCCCATCTTAGTCACAGACCTCACTTATGGAACACACAAGCGTCAAAAGCTCTCCACCGCGGCAGATAAATGAGTTGCCAATAAATGAGTTGTTAGTCTGAGGGGCACCTTCACCCTTGAATTCACCATTGAAACTCGGTTACGATCATAGTGAGAAATCTCGGTAATGAGAAATTTCATACACAATTTGGTGGTGCAACTCGTTAGCCACAAATTTGGTCTCCTCCGCAACAACATTTGTCGCAAAAAATCCAAGCTGAAGAATGAAAAATGTAGATGCTAAGGAAATTCCAATGAAAATAAACACAAGCCGCAACTCTTTCAGCAAGTAATTCACTGGCCTAGCAATCGTCCAACTCTTTTGTGGCTTCGGTGAGTACTCATCATTGTTAGTCTACACTTCATGGCCTCAATACACCGACCCAAAAGCCATCTTGCTTGTCAAAAAAATTCACTCTCTCAAGCCTTTTGCCTCTTAGGCTTGTATTCTTTCAATCACAAATTAAAAAGTCTATGCTAACTAATCTTACATCTACATATAATTACCATTCAAGGAATTCTCATGTTCTTGGGCCCTCTCATGAGAGAGTTAAGCCCAAATCTGCTCTAATACCATATTGTAAATTTGTGCAGAGGTTGACAAAAAATTATACACAAATAATAAGCTTCTATTTAATTTTCATTCAATACAAAATACATATATATAGGAGTTGTATTTCCTATATTCTAGGAAACGTCCTATAACGACTCCTCTAATTATATGAGTTGTTTTAACAACTCAGACAAACACACTCATACAACAAAAAAGTCTATACATGTGACTTAAATAACCTAATAAATATTCTTGACACTCATAAAACCTATGTGAGTTATTAATTTAACTCACTTTACCTCACACTAACATGTGAACACTAACATAAATTCCCAACAAAAACTTGTTTCATGCACCCTTTAATAAATAAACCTTAAAGACACAATAACATCATCAAATAGAAATTACTATAATCCTATGCACAAACATACATCGATCACATAAGTATAAATACAAATTTTAGCTTAAGGAAATAACACATTTAGATATATAAATATCACAATTGAATCCTAATAGCAATATCACAATTTGACACGCTGTGGAAAATTACCTCCTACTTATCAATTGATGAGCTAAAGGGGCTCTATAATGAATGTTTCATAAGGCACAACACTTGCTGAAGGTTTTGCAAATGGGGTTGAAAGCTAAGTGGGCTTAACCTTGGGGGAAACTCCATGGTCAAGCACGCTTGAGCTGGAGTAGTACTGGGATGGGTGACCTCCCAAGAAGGCCCAGTGCTTCACCTCTATGAGCATCACCTAGATGCAATAAGTGCTAAGTGGACCATTCATTATCATGAGAGATGGGTTCTTGTGAACCACTACTTGTGAAATAAGGGTCAATGAGTTTGACTCATAAAACTACACGGTTGAATCCTAATAGCAATATCACAATTTGACACGCTGTGGAAAATTACCTCCTACTTATATAAATATTGTCAAATGTATACAAAACTCGTGGAATATGAAATCCATGGCATCAAAACAAATATTAAAACTAAAAATATAAGTCTATGGCTCAAAAAAGCTTGCATTACCCATCCCAACATCACAACAAGTCATGCACTAGTGTCTAAGATAGGTCCTAGATGATGATGTAGCCATGATATTTGCTTGTGTTTCAATGATTGGTGTGTATATTCAAGTGAGGAATTTATTATTAAAATTTTATTGAAGCCTTCAAGACTGCATGTTTTGTTGTCTAATGTATGAAACAAGATAATCCTTGATTATGGCTTTGACTGTGAAAGATGCAGAGATTTGCAACAGGGGATATGTATTTTATAGGTTTTATGATCATGATTCATCATTGGTCTATTACATGCTCAGACCTATAGTTTGATGAGGGTTTGGGGGAGTCTTGTAACACTATTATGTATGAAAAATTAGCTGTGACCTTATTTATTGTTAATATAGAATCAAAGACTGAAGCATGAAGACTTTGTCAGTAGAATGATATTATTTGGGTGGCCTTTCATGCATCTTGAATTTGTACAGTGACTACCAATATCGATTATACCATAAATTCAATAATTGTGATGTGCTTGAATTGGTTGATAACCTTTCAAGCACTCATGTACATGCACCAAACTATGGATTTTACTTTTGATCCTTGAAGTTGAAACAATTAAATTCCCTCGTTTTAGGTTTTGCCTGAAAAAAAAAAATGAGTTGTCTCTGATATTAAGAGAAATGCTTGGGCTAGTTTAGTTTTGCTAATTTTAATGCTTCAAACAAAGCTGAGTGAAGAGCCTGCTAGAGAAGTAAATAATTATTTTGATAAAAGGGGCTTTTACTTTAGAAAAGGATTGACAAAATTTAGACAATATTTATAACTGTCCAAGATTAGAAAAATATGAATACTAAACAGAAAATATAAAGAACACACATTTGCAGCAAATTCATTATAAGTACAAAACGTCTTCAAAGTAAATCATGCATTACATTGTCTAAACTTAAATACATCTTGTTCATTGATATCTAAATTAAAGATAAATCAATTATACCATCTGAAAAGATCTAGCAAATTCAATTTCAATAAAAACATCAAATTACAATTGTATTTACAATGGATATACAACCAAACCTGATACAATAATATACTCCCCATCAGGAGTTGACTTTATGCGAGTAGAGGCAGTATTAAAATTCAAGTCTTGAATCAAGTCTATCCTACGCCTGAATTCTGTTTTGACACAAAAGAATAACCAAATGCATGAGAAATTTAATGAAAATCCACTGATATAGCTACAAAGATTCATGTCAAATTGACTCATTTTCAACAATCATATTCCATCAGCATTTCAACACTCACAATGTCAAAAATGGCTTATAGGACCAAATAAATCAAGTCTGTTATATAAGTTTCTTGGCAAATACACCCCAAATATAATGAATTATTATAAGAAAAATTGAGTAACAAAGCAAGATTAAGACGAGTAGCTATGTAAAATAGCCCTGAAATCAATTGTAACATCCATTCGTAAACCATATTTCTTAGACTTTAGTTCAAAATTTTCATTAAGGAACCCTTGTGATGTCCTTAAGAGTGAAACTACATGGGCGACAGATATAAATCATTGGCTTCTATGGCATAGCAGGTCCTTCATTGGTGTTCCCTATTAGTCTCCCTTCTCTTGTGGCCAATCCACTTTGTTCTGACATAAATATTTTAATTTTCTTTTTCCAAGCAACAAATATTTTTTGGAGGATAATGGCAACTCTATCTTCAGGTGATTTGAGTTCAAAACTATTCATATTTTCCTGTAAGATAATCACAAAGCATTTCAGTTTCTACACAGCTAAGGCCCTCAGATTCTACTCAAATTTTGCATGTGTATCACAGCACCTTCAATTATTGAAGTCTTAGTCCAAGAATTCACGAACTTTGACATTTGAAGTGCACAGCTTATATCCAACAATTTCATATGGTGGCTCAACATAACTTATAAGAAAGGTGTCACCAACAAAGCAGTCAACTATCTTTCTCATTTTGCTTCTTAAATGCTTAACATCTTGGTCACTCATGATTTACTAATACGAACTTAATGTGTTAAAACAAAATTAAAATTAAAGTAGTTACTACCAAAACTAGGAAGAACAATGATCCAACATAAACAAGAAATATTATTAAATTCAAGAGAGCTATGTAAAATAGTAGCAACCTCTACCAATAGATGTCTTTTGGTGTCCTCCTTCCAGATGAAGCAAAAATTACTATACTTTGGCATTCACTAAAGTGGCACAACTAACTGATACAGATTGGACAGAATCTCTACCATCCGCCTACCAGTTATTTGAGCCACTTTAGGGAATTACATATATATTGAAAAGCACACCAAGAAATGCATGCTCAAAGGAGAAAATGAAGCAAACTGCCTTAAGAATCCAGGACACTACCAGTTATTGATTGATAATGACAAATTGGTTTGGCAGATATAGACGAATAGATTTCACAGGTGTACCTAAATCTGGATCAGAATTGTATTTGGCAACTTTGAGCCTTTGGACATACACCCTACAGCTTCTGAATTGTCAAATGCCTTATGAACAAGACTATTCCAAGACATGACCACAAAGTTATGACCCCAAACAAGTGAAGTGTCCCAACTAGCACTCTGGAGCTCCACACGATGGTTCAAGTGTGCAGCCTATGATGAGTGGAAAGGTTCACTCCATGAATCACCAAATGGTTCCAATTGTTGATGCTGTGGCAGCACATTATGGTCAATTCTTGTGACTACATTTTGAGGGATGGGTTGTTACAGAAGCTCACTCAGTTTTACATTCCTAGAAGCCCCTCTCACTAACTTCTGCACAAGAAGGCTCATTTGCCCTCCTATGGTATATATTTTGGTTGCAAAAGACCCTGCAACATATGAATGCTACTTTTATCAGCCTTCTATGTGGAAGCAAGTTGAAATTTCACAAATCAGTGTTCTTGTTGGAATAATTTAAACCTTGCCATATAAACTTTGTATTGTATCAGCCACCTTGAATTTTTGAATTATCACATCGTTGTGGTTGTGTGCCAGTTTTACAAAATAGAAGTTTAATGCATTGCACCAACATAGTTAATGTTCCATATGACGTCAACTTATTCTTCAAAAATCTTTGGAGCATAGTCACTAGCAGACATTGGATATGTATGAGCAATGTTCAAGAAATGGTATGGGAGAATTTGAATAAGGGTAACAATTATACTACATTTAAATACAGTCACTACAAAATGTGGACACAGGTATGTGGATAGAGCCCTCCCCTTTAACCCATGTTTCCCCGTGATGAATAAGAAGTGGTTTGGTCTGCCTCTTACAATCATTTATGATTGTCCTTAGGATTCTTAAGTCACTTTGGTAATCATTGTGGAAGGCTAGAAGCTTCTTGGTTATCTATGGCTATTATTTGCTTCATTTCATTAGCAAATTGATGGTGGAACTAAGGTTGTTAATGGCACCTTATTCCATGCTCTTCAAATCTATCATCAACATAATTAGTGTGACTTCTACTTGCATATCATTCAACCCAACTACAGTTGGAAGAACTATATCTCAACAAGGCTTCCTCCTTTTAACCTACAGCTTCTGACCTATGGTAACTTATGAAATTTAGGTTGCTCTTCAAAACCCGAAAACATCCCACCAACAGCTTGCTGAGCAAATATCCTTTTATTGCAAATAATTTGGCGCAATAATTTGGCATCCTTTTGACATCCTCCAGCAGCATTAAACCAAATTTAAAGCATTTCATAATTTCTGATGTTGTCATCTGGATCAACTTGGCTCAAAGTTGTATGAGCCACCTCACCTGAAGGAGTCTCCCATGACACATCTTGAGGCTATCATTGCAAATTTCCATGAATTGTTTGTCAAGAATACTCCGCTCAATGTTTGGATTTGAGCCAACAGATAAAATAAAACACCATTTACTTGGTATTCTATTAGACAAAACACTAAATTCCTGTAATGTCCCCTATTTGGGAATTACCCTAAAATTTGCCCTAGAATCACAAATTTCATTAAAATAAGAATTGTAAGATAGCTAGAGATATAACTTACCAATTTAATGCCTTTTAACAAGATAAATCCTGATTTAGGTCCTGCAATCATATCAGGCAATATTGCATATGTATATATAATTCATAAATCCAATTATTTCTATTAGGGTTAATAATCACACATATGAGTACAAATAGGTAAAATCATCATAACTCATTAGATAAGCCATGTTACATCTATACTTATTTTTAGTATTCAATCACAATAGGTTTGAATGAGGGAGCATGATAGGTTGGCCCAAAGCAAACCCCACACTAAGCCCAAGAGTGGACACTCACCCTCTTGGCCCCAAGTGGTAGGCATGTTGGGCATCTAGCATGGGGTAATCTACCTAGTGGGGTGCTTGTATCTGCCCTCCCTATTCATATCTTCTTATTCATCCTCTTATGACTTGTGATTTCTCCTCCAACAATCAACCATCGTAGAGGTTGGAAAGGAAATCGCAATAGGGTGCCCGGAAATCCTCCTATCTAAGCCCGAGAGTGGACACTCACCCTCTTGGCCCTAAGTGGCAGGCAAATTGCACATCCAGCATGGGGTGGTCTACTTAGATGGTGATCTCATATCTGCTCCCCTTCCTTGCATTCCCTCTTCTCCTCCACATGATTGCTTGCCGGGTTATAGATAGATTAATGATTTAGAATAGAATATGCATTCCACATTATCACACCACAATTATTGATTCTGTTATTCATACCACTATTCTTGTAGAAAATAGAATTATTGCAGATTTTATATATATATCTTCAGACTGCTGTTGCAATTTAGGCAGATCTAACTTTAATACTGCTTCCTTCATGGGATGCTGATCGCAGCTCTTTTGGATAAGTACTTCTGCTCCTTGGTTCGATCTATCTATTTTATCGCTGGATGCTGTTTTCCCTCTTATGAGGATCGATGTTCCTTTGAATATGATTCCTTGATGCCCTTCATGCCATTCTCTTCATCGTGGTCTTCCCCATTTTATATCTCAATGCCTTCATGAAGAGGGACGACTCTTGGGAAGTTGCTGCTCTTTCAGGAATGGACACAACCTTTCTCATAAGTCGCTGCCCTTCAATATTAATCTTTATTTAATTTCAAACTAATAACATTAGTCAATCTCTTTACTCCTGCAATTTATATGTTAATCCTTTATCAAACTTGTTATTAGCGTGAAGTGTGAACACTTCCTTTTGTTTTCTTCAATCGCTGCTGTACATATTAATGATAATTGTGAAGTCTTAAACTAAGACGATTTTCTTGATTATTGGCATCTCCTGATTGTATTGGGAGTGTTATGAAAATAGTTTTGCTGATCACTGGGCTTACATATTCTACTTGTTATTTGGTGCTTAGGGTCGGGGCATGACAATTGCAGATACTTAATGTATTATAAAGGCAATATACTGAAGCAAAGGAAAACAACCCCAACAAACATAAATGATAGTACAATGTAAATAAAAGTTTTATTGAAAATGATTTATTTACTATTATCCCTCAGAATTTATCTGGTGGGAAAAAAATTTAGGGAGGCTTTCCTTTTTCTACTTATCATGTTTAGGAGGATCACAAAGATAATAATTGATTTGCTTTTGTCGATTTGGTGGCTCAAGACCAAATGAAATTTCAAATTTGTTTGAAAGAGTATTTAGCTGTTAAATATACCAGTTAATGGCCATAGAGAAGAGGAAAGCATCATTCACAAAATAAATATTTGAATATCTTACTCCTCTTCCCATTGCAAGAAGACTGTATTTTTTCTTTGACTTACTCTTTGTGAAGACTTGCACAACATTTCTCCCATTATAATGAACAAATTTGGATTCAAGAGATTCCCTTGACTAATCCCTATAGGAGTTATAGGATCCTAACACAGCTGCATCTTCATTCCACCACAGAGTGATTAAAATCAAAAGCAATCAGAAATTGTTCAATCAAATTCCATATGCTGTTACAATAGGCCTTAGAAATATCAAGATTTATCAACACACCCAGTCAATTCTGAAGCTTGAGAGAGTGGATGATTTCTTGAATAGTTAATATATTATATGTGATTTGCCTTCCAAAAACAGAAGCTAATTAAACTTATGAGATCAATTTTGGCAACAGCTGTTTCAGCATGGTGGTAATTAGTTTGTGTTGGTGTGAATAAATATCTTGTACCTAGCTAATTTCCAGCAAGGGGCCTTACTTAGGTTCTCAATAATCTTCTAGAAGTCTTACTTGTCTAGATAGGATCTTATCTTATCTTATATTGTTGACTTTTTGTCAAGTTAGTTGTCTCATAACATAGGATTAAGACACGTGTCACAATCTTGTCTTATAAGCAAGGCCTCTCATGTACATTTGCATATTCGATCTTGTAATATTGTATCCATTATTGCAAATTTATGCTCTCGCTTTTCTCCTCTGTAGAAGTTATTTTTGGTTTTGCAAGTGATCCTAGAGGCTTGAGTCTTTGAGTGACTCTAACAATTGGGAGATAATTTTGTAGACGCTGTTGCACAGAATGATTGAACTATACTAGTCTAGTTGTTCTGCTGGACCGCTTTGGCTATTAAAGCATGCCTTGAGGCACTCGTACTCTTAATAAAGCATTTGCTGATTTCCTCAATTTCTCAAAGGCCACCAATAAATCCCTTTGGATGAGGTACCCAACAGTTTGTTAGAAAAGTGCATGGGAACATCAGATACTGTAACATTATCATCATGAAAGGAGAAAACCTAAGTTGCCGGTTCGGGTACGAGTTCAAATACGGGTTCGGGTTCGGGTACGCCGATATGGCAAAAATTTTTTCCCTTGGGTACAGGTATGGGTACGGGAGTGTGTGTGTGTGTGTATATATATATAATTTATAAATTATTAAATTATAAACATAATGCCATAGACTCGTAAGCATGTTCAAAATTATAATCATATAATCATAATGCCATAATGCCATAGAATATTGAAACAATGAAATACGGTAATACCTCATATAATCATATTCATAATTTGCAAAAATGTATATAGTAAATACTCAAGTCTTAAAATGTCATTACACATTGAAAATTCAAATCACAATCAAGACAATATTTCAGCTTGGAGGAAAAAAAATGGTGCTTTTTGCTCTTTTGAGCTTGCAAAATGAGCCTCATTTGATCAGCCAAGGCAATATAAGGCATTTTCGGCACTTTCTAGGGTTTAATTTAATGCTTTAAATTGAGTTTTTGCCTTTTTTGGGGCTGGATGACGTGGATCCGCCCGGGTCCTTCTGGGTTCTCCATGAGTTCGACCAGGGTTCACCATTTGCTACCTAGGTTCTCTATGGGTCCTTCACAAAAGGACCCACAGAGATCCCGGGTAGCAAACGGTGAACCCAGGGCGAACCCCCAGAAGGACCGTAAAGAACCCCAAACCTATACATATTTTGGCCGGTACATGGAGCTAAATTGAAGAACCCAGTAACTTAGGAGAAATCAGTATCCTTGACTTTATATTGAGTCATGGATCTCGTGATAATGTTATTGTCTCCTAATATATTTTTAGTTTTAAGGCTAACTCCCTCTGGGCTCTTGTTTTCATCGGCTTTTTTACTCTTCTATAAAGATAGTTTTGAAGAAGCCCATTCACAATTCATGATGGCTGCTGATGAAGTGCACATTATAGACCTTCAACTCTTCTGAGTTACTGCACTGAAATAACATGCTGTCTGTTAAGAGCAGATTTATCTAAGTATTTTGTGTTTAATCCATTGTTCATAGGAGCATCGCCTCCAGTAGTGCTCTTCTTTTTGTTGTGAAATGGCTAGGTTTTGAATGAGGATTGGCATTGCCAGGATTTGAGAGAAACCGTTGTCCTGGGCTTGTTTCTAAACCATGGCTAATTGTTTTTTATTGATGCCCCTTGTTTGAAGACATTCCCAAATTCACTTCTATAACAGTGCTTGAGTTGGAATTTGAGGCAATTTAGCTTACTCTAGACTTCAAACTCCTGCGGCCTTTTTATGGGGGCTGCATCCTTCCAACATTTTATAATATTTTGGCAAAAACTAGGATAAGAGAGACACATTATTTTAAATTTAAATTGATAGATGCACTGTATTAAAGCTCCTTCCATAGAGATATTGGCCAATGGTTGAAAAGTGTGGCATCACTTTCTCTCCCATTTATCCTATTGGTTAAAAGACGAGCACTCAGAAATAATTAGAAATATGTCAAAAATATAACTTTGCCATTTCCTTCCATCACTCCAAGTAGGCACTCCTTGTGCAAATTCAATCTCAGTTAAAGATGTGATGGATTCAAGTTGGATGAAAACACCTGCAGGTCTCTGGTTGAAACCATTCTCTACTTTTGTCTCTTCTGGAGGATTCACTTGTTAGAATCTCCCATCAGGATGTGAAAAGAAGATATGCGTTGACAACCCAAATCTAAAGAAGTTTAAACATAGAAAGGCTGTTATCCCCATACAGAAGGATATAGCTATTGGCTATACAATAACCTGCCTTGATTTTTTGTGAAAATTAAGTTATAATTAATCCGCATAGGAAAGAATGATTGGTTTAGAAAGCATACTTCAAAGTATCACATTGGACCATTGTCCAACCACATTGGACCATTGTCCAAGTGGTTGAGCAACGAATGAGCTGCTCATTACCTCACATACCAGTCTATTTGATGTTTACTCATTCTCATAGCTTCCTGTAGCAATATCATTTCTATTAAATTATTAATCTATGATATCCTCCTTCCCTTTGTTTCTGAGAAAATGTCATTTGATGGGCACCCCTATGCCTTTAATATTTTATAAGAGAACATGCATCATTCTGACTGTGTGGTGTCAGAGATGCCTACAAGGTCTTTATGAAAGCTTATATTTTTCAGATCCCAGATTGTTCTCTTTTGCTTGTAGCTATACCTAAGTGGGCCTCAAGTAATATGAGTCTCACCAATAGTTTCGTTTTTTTCATACAGTGTCATACAAGGTTTACCTCTGGCTGTTGATTTAGTGGTACCTGCAATGGAGGTGCAATCAAGAGATGGACTCGTTTTCTCCTGTTGGTGTCTATTCTTTTTGGTGTAGATAGCCATGAAATATCCCTTTGTCAATAGTAATACATGCACAAAGCCTATTGGACTCCAATTCTCTTGCACCAATATTCTTAGAGTCTTTGGTTCATGGAAACCCCCATAAACCTACAAATTAGGGCTTCTTCGTTGAGAAGATATAACCTGTTTTCTGTCTCATCCATGGCAAATAGAATCTTTGAAAGCGTGCTCATCTTAAGATAGCAGCCATTTTCTATTCTGCTGGGGAAAAAGTCTTTGTTAACTGTCCTTTGAGGTTGATAACGAATCAAATTCATAAATTCCTCCTTGCCGATATGATTTGTCTCATTAGAAACAAGTTCTGAAGTTTGGGCTTCGACTAGTCAACTAGGCACCTTAGAGGACAACATGACATCCTGAAGAGAACAAATTTGAGAGCCAATTGAGGTGTTGTTTGGGTTCAGATCTATAAACAGAGATTCTAGTTGAAGTCTGCATTGATTATAGTGTAAGCATGACCAGGGAATTAGTAGTTGATGTCAAACAAACAAACAAAAAACTTCTTCAAAAAATGTTACATACTACTTCTTTAATGATGGCATTGAGGTCTCTTGGAATCTAAACAATCTTCTAAGATAGAGAACTGGGTTAAGGGCCCAGGCTATTTGCAACTGTTTTAGTCCATACCCTAGTCCCTCTCATAGATCACCACACATTCAGCTAAGCAAATAACTAGTTTGACATCTATTTGTTTCATAACTCCTTCTAACAAAATCTGCAGATTCTTGGCACTTCTATAATAGAACAAACAATGTCTAAATGAATAGAAAGGAAAGTTAACAAAATATTGTAAGGCAAAATGCAAACAAGTGACAGACCATCATCTTTGCGAAGAGCTTTCAACTTGCTGGGGTGGATCCAGGTGGCCAAAGAGCGATGGCCTGACACAGCATACATTTTAACGCCATTTATGGCAGTCACCTTCATACTTCCCCCCTCGCTCGTCATCTTAAGATTTTGTAGCCTGCTTGGGACAACAAAATTATGGTTAGATAATAAAATCCCCTATGTGTATTATTTCAATAATAAAATTAATTATTATCTGCATAAACATAATATTTGAACTGATGCAAAATTAATAAGGCAAACCAAAATACAATGGCATTCAATTGCTTACTTTTAGCCTTCATCTTTTAGTTTAGTTTTCTGTGCTTTCTCATAACCTTTATGCTTTTTTATGATCATTTTCATGCTTGGTGAAGTAGATACAGGGCCTAAATTTGACAGTCTACTGTGCCCATCAATCAAACTTTTTTCTAAATTTTAGTCTTCATTATTGCTTTTCACATGACAGTTTAATGCAAGTCAAATTTTATATAGATAAATAAAAAAAATTGCAAATGATTTTAGTTATTTATTTCATTTCCAAATAAATTTACATCTTACAATCTACAGAATCAATTTACTTAGTTTTCAAATTTCGACATTGAGTGTTATTTTAGAATATTTTAAATCAATTTATCTACACCTTGTACATTCATTTCATGTTATTTCAAACAAATTTACACCTTAAAATACAAAATCAAACCACTGTTTCTTTCAAAATTAACACCTCACAATACTAATTGGTTGTCTGTATTTAAAATCTTTATGTTTGCATTGGTATTTTCAGCTGCTAGGCTTGAAGCCCTAATCACCCTTATTTTTCTTCTAAACCCTGAAGGTTGACCCCTGTGCCTTGGTTAACAATGCTTCATTTTCATAAATGTTTTGTTTAATGTAATCCTGTAGGGGTTGATCCTACATAATGTGCATCATTTATTAAGGGGTTTGAGTTGCTGGAATGACAGCAAATAATAATTATTAAAACTAAGTAGCCGGTTCGGGTTCGGGTTCGGGTTCGGGTTCGTGGGTTCGGTTCGCCGGTTCGGCAAAATTTTTTGGGGGGTGGGTTCGGTTCGTCTTGGGTTCGTTAGTACAAATTACAAAAAAATGTAAAAATATATATATATATATATGCAGCCTAGAAGCATGAATAGTATATTTATATGTATATACATGTGTGCCTATATACATGCATAGATATATTTATGTATGTATATGGTATTTATATGTATATACATGTGTGCTTATATTAATTTGGTTGTATCTGACTATGTACTATTTACTTATCAGCTTGTGGGTAGGTTTAAGGAGACAGTTATTAATAGTGTTGATGGTTGTGTCCTGCTTGTCAACCATCAGGTTCTTTAAATAGGTTTTTCTTAGTCAGGGAAAGTAGTCTGATCCTTGGCTGGTCATCTCTGGTATATTTCTAAGTAAGAACTTCATACGAATAAAGATATACTTCTTTTAGTCTACCTAGTATTCATTGCTGTTTATGTTCATTACTATTAAGTACTAGTCTTATCAGATATAGCCATAGGAGTAAAGAACAGTGGTGTAAGAACTGACATTGTAGTTTCTATAAATTCTGAACTGAGGGAAAAACTAAACTGAAATATGATATTCTGTTGTTTTTGTTTTAATTTTCAATATTGGAATATGAAAATTCCAGAACACCCAAAATCCAAGAAAAAATCATATTGCACTTCAAAAAGCATTATTAAGCAACATAAACATAAAGGAAACTCTTTGGAGAAGAGATGTGTGTTAGCTGAGGGCTAGCTGAGGGCTTATATTCTCAGTTGTATCACAAGCTGATAAGTAAATAGTAATCAGCCTCTTGGAATGAAAATGCTTGTTTGCAAAACAAATGAATGAAAATGAGGCAGTTTAGGTGTTTAACATGTTTTAGAGGTCACTTTTAGGGTTTCCATGGGCGTGGGTCAAAGTCAAAGTGAAGGAAACATTAAAAAAAAACAAAAAAAAATCACTTTTTGCCGCCCAGACGCCCGGGTTCTGCTCGGGTTCGCCCGGGTTCTTCACTGGCGAACCAAGGCCCAAATGCAAGGACCCTAGCCGAACCAGCAGAAGGACCGGACCAGGACCCGGACCTAGGGCGAACCCGGACCAGGACCCGGGCCAGAACCTGAAGAACCGGCTACATAGTATTAAAATATTGAATGTAATATTAATGGCCATCTTAGCTTTAGTTAGTTGTAAGTTTACTTGTAGTTAACTTAGTCTGCTTTTAGTAACTTCTGTTTACACTTAACTTGTTTTAGCATCTTCCAATTAATTGATTTAGTTAGCTTTAGTTTACAATGGTTTCTTTTTAGAAACATCGTCTTGTAATTTCCTTTATAAGGAGTATTTCTATGTTCCACGGCATTTTCGGGACGAAGACGGGGGGACAGCAAGGGACATGTTTCCGGGACATCCTCTAGGGGGGCATTTTTAGGGGACAACAAGGGACGGCGATATACAAATATACCAATATATATTTCAAAATTTATTAATATATTATAGAGAGAGAGAGAGGGAAAGAGAGAGAGATATGTCAATAACTGATAGCAACAATATCAATATGTAAATAAATCACAAGAGCAGTAGTATAACAGCATAATAAATGTCAATAAAGCATTATAACAGAAGTCTCAAACATCAATAAAACCATGGTTCAAAAGTAACAAAAAAAAGAAAACCCCAATAGTGCAAATCTCTTAGGTAGAGTACATAACTTCTTAGCCTTGGATGTTGATGCTTCTCAATTATTCAAACTACTCTTGACACACAAAGCAAATTACCCTGAAGATGGATCGAGAAGTATGCTTCCTAACATTGGTAACTAAAAATGCACATGTATTTTATCCAAAAGAGCTCCGACAAACAAGCATGCAGTGGGAAACCTCAAATTGCTTAGGCCTATAACATTCTTCAAAGTACTACAATGGCATTTAGATAGAAAAGCGAGGTAGAAAGCTATTCACACACACAAGGAATACAGCAACATGCACAAAAAATATACACACAAATTATATGCAAATTTGATACAAACAGAAAATATACAGTAACATACCCAAAAAATATATGCAAATCTGCATCAAAGAACCATAAAAGCATTAGTTTTTTATATTATTTTTGCTGTTGAAGTGTCTGCGTTCGTTTGGGGACAGCTAGCTATCCCCGGGACGGGGAGGGATGTCCCCGACATCCCCCAGCCATCTCGGAGACAGCGAGACCTCACCAAATGGGTGGGGACGTTTCCTGTTGTTTCCTACTCTTTGGCCTATTTCAGGGATGGCAAGGGGACGTCCACTTTGCGTCCCTCCATCTCGGGGATAGTAGGAGACGAGGGCAGTGCATTTTGGGACAGGGGGTGCGCCTCCGTCCCGGGGATAGTAGGGGATGGGGACAATGCATTTTGGGACAAGGGACGCGTCCCCGTGTAACACAGGAGTATTTCTCTCCTCTTGTAATAACACAATCATGAATATCAATAATCATTTTATGGTATCAGAGCTTAGGCTCGACCTTAGATATTGTGTTTTTTAGCAGAAATTTTTTTTTAGAAAGAAAATTTTTGTGGGTTTCTTATGGAAAAAAATCAAGGTTTTTTTTAGGCCAAAATTTTGAAGGATCTTTTTTTAGGTTTTCTGGTGAAAATCATGTGGTATTTTTTGCTTTGTTCGTGAAGTTTTTGCTGCCATTTTTAGAAGAAATCGTGAAGGTTTCTAATGCATTTTTTTTTTTTAAGTTTCTGAAGAAATTGCTGAATTTTATGGCACACGACTTTGGAATTTTCATGGCGGATTTCTCTGTGCTTTTTGAGCAATGAAAAATGCGATTTCCTGGGCATTTTCGAAGGTGTTATTGTATTATATAAAAGCGCGATTTGTTGCCAAATCATTGGGGATTGTGGTTTCTTCTACCCAAAGTTTTCCTAGCCATTTGTATTCCGCATGACTCTACATTTCTCCAACCTTTGGTTGTGGCCATGTTTTTGATGGATTGGTCTTCTTCTAGTCATGGGTGTTTTTGACGGGTTTTGGCAGATCTCTAAATCTTTGTAGCGGGTTTTCTTAAATCTCTTTCATCACCTAGTTTTTTTTCAGATTTTCTTTCTCCAAGGGTTTCCGAAATTTTGCGGGCATTTTTCGAAGAGCATTTCTAGCAAATTTTTGATCATTAATTTGGGTGTGAGACAATGCAAATCATGTTTTGCATTTTTTGCCTAGGGTTTCTGATTTGTGGTGGTTTTCTAAAGTTTCATGGCAGCTTGAAGGGTTAAATTTTTTGAGCCAATTTTGACAGAATTTTTTGGGAGAAATAAAAATTTCTGAAAAAGAATTTTTGAATTTTTTCTAAAAATTTGCTCACATAGTTTTGAAAAATTTTGTATAAGAATTTTCCTAAATTTTTTTGAGGATTTTTTTTTTAAAATATTACTTTTTCAGAGTTTTTGAAAGTTTTTCTGAAAAATCTTACAATTTTTGAGCCTCTTTTTTAGACAATTTTTTGAAAAATTGTGAGTTGTGCCAACTGATCACAATGTTAATTCGTTTTTTTCGTGCTTTGGAAAATGGGAGGGATGGCATCTTTATCCAATGTTATGTTGGAAAATATGCAAAGGTTCAATGGAAAGAATTACAACACATGGAAGCAAAGGATGCTAACCATCTTTGAGTATCGATGTTTGGATGAACTTATTCTAGGTATAGAAGTTCGTCCCACTATTGCTGGGAAGGATCAGGACAAGTATGATGCAGGTAATAGGGAGGTAGTTATGCTTCTAAAATTATCTGTCACCGATGAGATGTTACTAGAAATACCATTTGGTAAGTCTGCTGCAGAGATCTAGGTTCACTATTATGATGGATGACCAAGAGTCTTTGCAGGAGAACTTGATGAAAATGAAAAATATTCGCGATTAACTAGAGACCATCGGTCGTAAGATGGAAAAGAAGGATATGGTTGTGATCACTTTGAAAAGTTTGCCACATTCCTACGAGAATTTCATCAAAATGCTCAACATTACATCCACCAATGTTGACTTGAAGTTTGATGAGTTGTGCAACAAGCTTTTGCAGCAAAATAGGTGGAGGAAACAATTTGGGAGCAGTAGTGAGTCTCCTAGTGTTGAACAAGCATTTACTGCCAAGGACATTGGCAAAGGCAAGTCCACTCAGCATAAAGGGCGAGGTGATTCGGAGGAGGGCTCCAAGAAGTCTATTACTTGCCATTACTATGGGAAGATTGGTCACATCCAAAAGTTTTGCAGAAAGTGGTTGGCTGATGAGAAGACCAACCAGGAAGTGACTTAGCAAAGTGCTCAAGTGGCGAAGTATACTGAGCAGGAGTCTGCATACTATGCATTTTGATGACCAACACACCATCTGAATATGGGCAGAATTAGTTTTTTGTTTGTAGGATGACCATTAAGGGAGGGTATTAAAATATTAAATGTAATATTAATGGTCATCTTAGCTTTAGTTAGTCGATAGTTTGCTTTTAGAAACTTTTGTTTACGCTTTTGTTTGTTTTAGCATCTTTCAGTTAATTGCTTTAGTTTGCTTCAGTTAACGATTGTTTCTTTTTAGAAACATCATCTTGTAATTTTCTTTTTAGAAACATTCTCTCCTTTTGTAAACACAGAATCACGCAATTATGAATATCAATAATCTTTTCAAGTGCTAGGGTTCGTACAATGCTTTCCAAAAGGAAAAATTAGTGACTTAAGGCTTTGGCCTCCCAAGCTAGGTCCGCCAATAGTGGTTTTAGCTCTCATCCTTTGCTACAAGACTCATATGGCAAAGATTCACAAACCCACAAAATAACAAAGGGAAATATGTTGTGAGTGTTGTTTTGATGGGGAAAATCTGAAAAAACAATAAAAAACCCTTAGCATTATTCATACAAATTTCAAGGCAAATTAAAACAACTATTTTTATGTTTCTTTAAAGTTCACCAAATTTTTAGCTTCATGGATCAAATACAGCAAACCATGTGACATAGAATGCAATGATTGCAAGATATGCACAAAATCGATTCATTGATAAGGCTTTAGAAACTTTCAAGCAAATGCAATTGGCAGGAGTAAAGCCAAATTCCACAACCATTACCAGCATCTTCCCTACCTATGCCAAAGTGGAAGCTTTGGAACAAGGTATGGTCATCCATGAAAGCAAAATGGAAGGGGGACTTTTGTCAAATATCATACTTGGAAATGTTATGGTAGACATGTATGCAAAATGTGGAAGCATAGACAAGGCACAAATGACTGTTTGACAAAATGCCTCAATGAAATGTGATCTCATAGACTACAATGATTGCAAGATATGCACAAAATGGATTTGGTGAAAAGACTTTAGAAATTTTCAATCAAATGCAATTGGCACATGTAAAGCCAGACTCAACAACCATTGTCAACATCCTCCCTGCTTGTGCCTAAATGGTAGCTTTGGAATGAGGTATGGACATGTATCAAGGCATAAAGGAAGGAGGTTTCTGTCAGATGTTAAAGTTGCAACTACCTTGGTAGACATCCATGTGAAATGAGCAAGCATAGAATTAAGTAAAACTTCAAGTGTCCTACAACATGATGAAGCCAATATATATTATAGTGAATGAGACCCTTCTCCTATCGGACGGTAGGTCAAATGCTTCAAAATTCTAAGATCACAACATAATAATTTATAGGACTGTACTGAAAGGAATACCTACAATAAGGAACATTGAGGCATATGACCTTCACAATATTAAAATGTCCGATACCTGAAATATTCAATAATATGGTGCATTAATCTAGGGTGTTCAATATCCGTCTTGAATCAATTCAATGCCAGATAAAGGCCCAGCCAAACCTTCAAAATGCATTTTAGTGATGGTCTCCTTCATCCAAGAACTATGGGCTTTTTATTCCTAACTTTGTGTGGTCAAGGTGCTAGCACAAGTATGGCCAAGGTGATTGTACTGTACTTGGTCATTATGCGTCTATCTCCATGAGATGATCCTTACAGTGATAGCAAAGTGGATTGAACAATGCCCAACCACCCATCATGCCGTAGCAAACAGTAAACTAAATTGACAAGACTTTGAAAGTGATAAAGGTATGTTATGAAGGGCTCGTGTCAGTAGCGCATTATCTTTAGTTGTGTCAATTACTGAGAACAATAAAGTTATTTAAACAGATGTGCATCTTAAAATTTTAAAACAAAGTAAAGATTAGAAAATGGAACTCTATATAATTGTTAAAAAACTTGTGGATAGAATCCACAAAAACCCCTAACATCCAAATGAGATTAATGAGATATGTAAGTAGCAATTAATAGCTATACAGCAACTTCGCAACTAATTTCTATATGTATAAATGCATAGTTGTACCTTTGTGCCCCAGCCACATGTGCATCTAGTCTCAAAATTTTATAATCACTTTCCTGTGCAATGAGTAAAAATTTGTTCCGAGTGGAGAACACTGAGACATATTAACATGTAAACTTCCTGTTACAGATTGACCCACGAAATCCATCCAAACAAAGCACAAGATAGAGAACAACTTTGATAAGCTAGTATAAGTACATGAACGATAGTGATAAATAACGAGAGGCTGAGAATGAAAACTCTGTGTTGTGTTAAGTTTCAAGGACGAGGTTTTAGCAGTAATGGAGACGTGTCTGAGCTACGGCCATTAAAATGAACATTTCTGTGAATAGTAGTCTGTCTATCATTTGCAAAGAGAATTCTTTAGCTTACCTCTTCCTGACTCTTCCCGATTGATTTCTTCTGGCTGCTTCCTTTTGGCTTTCAAATACTATAAATTTGGACAAAACGCAACTTGGTTTTGTCCAATAGCGGTACTACTGTCTGGAACTCTGGCTTCAATCCTTGACCATGTGGTGTAGATGGAATAAGGTTTTACAACCCTGGCAAGAACAACCAAATGCTTCCTCAGCAGGATTACTTGACATACAGCACAACGAATCTGCCCTTTCCTTCCTGCTATTCTGAAAACAAAGTTTACTTAGTATGCTTGTTCTAAATGGATTCCAAACCCTCTTAGTCTTACTGGTTTCAGATTTGGTTGAGCTTCCAATTCGCCTTACATTTATTTCCTACAATTGATGACTAAGGAAGTGATTGATCTACAGAAGATCGGAACAGCACCGATAAACAGCCATCTTCCCATATGTTTCATAAACCCCAATGCTTTTCATATAGGTTAACTAAATTATCTCATTTCTTCCTAATACCCAAGTGTATATTAGAACATAATATTGTGAGTTTTCTCGGCAATCCAGACCTAATAATAGTTTTATATTTTTAATAATTTATTTTTATTTTTTATTCCAATTTTGAAGTATTTAGAATATTTTAAAAAGCAAAAGATCTAAAAACAATTTAAGCGATGGAAATCGGAATTTTTTATTAAATAATTTTGGAATTATAGAAATTTTTATTAAAAAAATATATAAAGAATTTAAAAATAAAAGGTAAAAACATTTATATATTATTTTTTAATTAAAAAAAAGTTTATAAAAAATATATAATCAATTAAATTATTTATATAGTAATTAGATTTTAATATTATTTATGGGTAAAAATATGATTAATGTTTTGTTGTTCTTGAGATTTAAGATTCAAATTTCTATTGAATTATGGAAGCTTCAATTTGAACTATATTAATACCATGAAAAATAATTTAAGCGATGGAAAACTGAATTTTTTATTAAATAATTTTAGAATTCTAGAATTTTTCATTAGAAAAATATATAAAGAATTTAAAAATAAAAGGTAAAAACATTTATATATTATTTTTAACTAAAAAAATATTTTATAAAAATATATAATTAATTAAATTATTTATATAGTAATTAGATTTTAATACTATTTATTGGTAAAAATATGATTAATGTTTTGTTATTCTTGAGATTTAAGATTCAAATTTCTATTGAATTATTGAAGCTTCAATTTTAACAATATTAATACCATGAAAAAATTATCTCACTAAAAAATAATAGTATTAAAAAAATTTAAAATAAATTGAATGTTAAAAAAAATACTTTTTAAATTTTCTAAAATAAATTGACTGTTAAAAATTAATTATTATCTCCATAAATATAATATTTGAACTATAAAAATGTCACTCAAAAACAAACCAAAATACAATAGTGTCTCCAATTTTTTTAACTTTTATTCTTACACTTTTTCATTACTTTTATGAGTTTTGCCTAATATACTAAAATAATTAGCTTTATTTATTCCTATCTTTAGAGATTTGGAGAATATTTTTTCTTTTTGTTTCTAAATTAATGAGTGTCTATTAGATTACTTTACAAAACAGATATATTTCACTAAATGGTAAAACTGCGAGTGGAATGGAATCATATAGTGAATACATAAAGTGGAGCTTTAAATAGAGACACCACTATAATCAAACTTCTAAGTAATGAGAGATATCGACCTAGCAAGAGAAAGTGGTAGATCATGATCAAAGGGTTTCTCCAAACTATATAAAAGGTCTTGACTATCAAGAATTACTTCACAATCAATAATGAATTATTCTTCATTTTTTCCTCACTACAATGTGTCATTTCTTGCAAGAGAGATAGCTAAACTCAACTAAGGGACCTTGTCGTTGTCTGGCCAACCTAAGGTACCCCTATTATGCGGTTGAGAAGTCATAAAAATTACATCATTTTGGGACCATCTACACATCTATATGGAGGAGATGGAGCCCTGTGAGAAGGGGTCGACATGCATGCAACAATACAAGGAGCATTAACATAGTACTCAATAAGAGTCTACAAACAGGTAACTTCTAGGACAACCTTATTAGTTTACACCTACATCTATAGAAGAACATTTTAGTGAATCGTAGACTTAGTATATAAAGAAAAATGATAATCAATAGAAACTCCTAGAAAAGAGTTGGGTTTTTATCTTTCAAATACTAAATGAAATATACACTCCAAGAGAATACCAAATTTAGGTGAAATTAGCTAATGTTCATGTCAATCACCAAGAAGAATCATGTGCCAAGAAAAGAGATTGGGTCTAAAAGGCCCAAAGAAATCATGTACCTAAATCTAAGAAGCTTCAGCCATGAGTAGAATTTTAAGAGGTGCTTGAGTGTTTTTAGATGTCCACGAAAAGGAGAATAGAGATTAGCAATAATCAAGTGAACCAAATTAGAGCCAATGGGGAGACACTAAATACACCAAGAAAAATGAGCAATCTTGGGCTCCAAAATGGCTAATCAAACTACCTAAAACTTTATTGCCTAACATTGGTCATGGATTACAAACCCATCTATGATTGCATTTTCAAACCATGAGAAAATGTGGAGAAATCAATGAATAACCTTTACAGGGCCTATAATTAGAAAAGGGGGTATTAGGATGCCACTTCCATTTTTTCCACAAGGATCTAATTCATTTAACCCCACTATTGTGAAGCATTTCTAGATGAACCAACCCTGCAATTGTTTGGAAAGACTCAAAATTTTGATTGGAAATCTTGTATGACACCTTGTTTTTAGACCATGATAACCATTTTTGGTGTATTTGGAATACTTATCTAAATGGATCAAATCCCTCTATGAAAACATTAAGACCATGAATCCATGGGATTTTGGCTAAAGGTCAAACCAAGAAAGTGATCATAAGGGACCACTAAATAGAGTGTTGGTTGATATAAATATCATTTATAAAATCATTCTTATTCTAGATTAACCAATATTTAATAGTTTACCAAGCTTTCCATATCCTTTTTGGCAACAAAATTTCCTTGATTTTGCACAAGCTCCTTCAAACTAAGAATAGATTGGAAACCTAGCCCTATCCAAGCCTATCCACCATGAAACACCCCAAAAGAAATGTTGTATCATTCAACAAGATTTTCCAAGCCTTGTTTCCCTCAAGCACTCTAATAATTTATTTACCTCATGGATCCAACCCTTAGTGATGGGTATCACTAAGATTTAACCCTCTAGATTCATGAGGAAGACAATAGGATTTTCAAGAAATTATATGAAATCTCTTTCCCTAGTTAGAAGAAGCACATAAAATTTCCTGAATAAATTTTCAAGTTTATGGTAGGAAGGAAGAGAAGCCCATAAAACACGAGTGGTTATAAGATTCACCTTAGAATAACCTAAAAATTCCCAACAAGAGAAATAGGTTTGGTTTCCTATTGAAGCAATCGAGAGTAAAAATTGATCACCAAATAGAAGAAGAAGAACGAAAAACTAAGGTATTCCAAGAAAGTTGAAGATCTCAACATGATCAATCTATTTCTAGTAAAATGCCTTAAACTTGAAAGACTTGGAAAAAATAGATTGATGGTAGCATTGGGATTTTTACCACTATATTTTAGATACTAAAGCTAATCAAAAAGTGTCAATACATTGCAAAGTGTATTTGACATTTCCTCTTCTTCCAAGAGAGCAAAAAAGAATAATTGGCGAAGTGATCATTGACAAGCTATTGGTTGGTATCGAGAAGGGAAATACTTTGGCATGCCTCTATAAAAGCAAGTAGCCAAATCCTTTGCAACTAACACACAAAAGATGAGGGAAAGAAGACAACCCTATCAAATAGGCATGAAAATACCAATTGACTATCATTAATGGTGAGACAAGTGGAAGTATCAATAAAAAAAAATTGAACATAATGAATAAATTTAAGACTAAATCCCAACACTTGAAGCATGGAAAGAGTGAATGACCATTAAATGTCATCACAGGCTTTGGTGAAATGATTTTTAAGAAAATGGTTTGCCATTGAGACTAAAAGGTTCATTTCATACCTTTGGGAAAGAAATAATATTATTTATCTCATGCACTTACTCTTGATGAACATGTTTAGTCAAGATAAATGATAAGAGGAAGCAAATGCTACAAATGAAGAGAAAGTGCTTTGGCAATAATTTTATGAGAAAAAACTCACTCAAATTTGAAATAATGTGGTTTTGATGTAAGGATATCCGGTTGATACTAATTAACCATTGGTTAGTTTGAGGCCAAAATACAAAAGTGCTCCAAGATGTTTTATTTTATGAAAAATATTGGATTCATCAAAATGTGTTCAAAGGAATGGAATTGCACCACCTTCAAAAATATTTTTGAGGAAATAAAATAGATTGAAATTGAACTATAAGCTCTTAATGAAGAAGTAATCTCACATGGGATGTTGTAAAAATATCGCTTAAAAGAAAATGGCCTATTAGAAAAACATGTTTAAATCCTTGCGAGAGAGGAAATTTATTGGAGGTCCAATTCAAGAGAAATTTGGCTAGCGGAAGGTGATTCAAACTGAACTTTTTCACAATTTATCCAAGGTTCAAAGATGTAGAAATCAAATTTCTACAATTAAGGTCGAAGAGAGTTCCACCATTTCTAAGCTAAAGAAATTCAAATGATGGAAATCTTACATTTTTAAAATCTTCTCATAGTGGATGGAGCATTTAATATACAAGATATTATGAGCCCTCTTTTAAATAATATTTTGAAATTGGTTAGCAAGGAGGATAATAGGGTGTTATTGGCCCTTGCATATGAGGAGGAAGTGAAGAGTGCAATTTTCCAAATGCATCGAGATAAGGCTTGAGGAACATATAGATTCCCTACTTATTTGTATCTAAAATGCAAGATAGTGTGGGATGAGAAGGGAGAAGCCAATTCCCCATCCATGTTAAATGAATTTCAATAATAATATCGTGCTATGAAGTGGGAGGAATGCATGATGCTCTACATTGTGTGTAAATATATGATAATACTAGTGTAAATGTGAAGGGGAATAACATGGTGCCCCTAGTGTGACTTAAAATAAGCATAAATGTAAGATCATGGTTATGAAAAGAATAAGCCCTAAATGGCCTAATAGAATCATGCAACAAGAAATAGTGTATTTCACATCAATAAATAAGCATGAAAGGCTATAAGTGATATGAAATAATATGAACATGTAGGTAGAAGCATAGCTAGATACCCCAAGATGGACATAATAGCACCATGAAGCTTGTGAAATAGAAGGGTATGAAAAGATGATGATCAACATAAAGTGGCATCACCACCTATAGGAATCAACAATAACATTGTTTCAAGTGCATGATGTTGACTAGGCCTTTGACCAATGTCCTATTATGATTGGGAAGGACAGACACATTAGATCCAAAGTAGGAAGTAATGACGAACAATTCAATATCATTAGGTCAAAACTTAAATCTTAAGTACTTTTCATATTTGGATTATTTAGATTTTCACAAAGCACTAAATCTCCAATTTGTAAGTCTCATTAAATGATTCCTTTGTTATATGTCTATCTTAATTGTATCTAAAATACGTATAAACTAACCAATGTATTTACCCATTTTCTCATCAAGGGCTTTGAGTTCTTGTGGATGTTGTTCTCTATATGTATAATCATCAATGATGTCATAGAGGGAAACACACAACGATAAGAATCTCAATCTTGAGAGGCTCTATGCCCTTTGTACGATAAACCAAATATTAAGGTTTGAACCTAGTAGAAGTATGTATTCTAGTATAGTATGCCCATAATACAAGAACAAGTTGTGTATGTTAATTACAAATTTTTTTGTTAATCATCTCTCTTAAGATTTGTTAAAATAGTTTATTAATGGGTTCAACTTGTCTATTACCCTATTGATAATATGCCATCAAGAACTTTAATTGTTTATAAAATTGTTTGAATAGTTTCTTTATATTTTTATTCTTAAATGATGTATGATTATTTGTCATAATAGTTGATGGCAAGCCAAATCTAAAAATGATTTTATCTGTTATGAAGTTACAAATATTAGCAATAGTGGTGACCTTTAATGGTGTTGGTTCAACCCATTTTCTAAAATAGTTTGTTGCAATAATAATAAATGTATTCCCTTTAAAAGAGGTTAGGGAAATTTTACCTACTAGTTCAAGCCCCCATGTGGATAATGGGCAAGGTGATGTGTAGGGGTGAAGCTTAAGGGTGGATATGTGTTTAGGTTATTATGCCTTTGTGTGCATTTTAGATTACCTCTTTTTTCTTAAATGATCTGGCCATCATTTAGATTTTACAAAGATATCATCCACATAGTCTTCTAACACCTTATACATAAAATTGTGGAAGATTGATATTATTTCCCTTCGATATGCAACTCCAATATTTTTCATGTCCTCAAATGCCATTTCACAATTTGTTAATTCTATTCAAACTTAATATACTTCTCTAACAATGATGTGAATGGTAATTTATTATCCACTATTTGGGTGATACAACATCTAATGTCTTGTATTTTGCTTTGGAGACTACAAAGTTATGAAACATTAGAGGAGGCATGTAAGCAATAGCATTGACCTCAATGACTAGGCTCCAAGATACAATGGATCCTAATTATAAGCAACCAATATTAAATCTAAAGCCAAACTTTTTAGGATTTAACATTATATTTTATTTTTGTAAACATTCAAATATTATCCTCAAACATTGTAAACAATCTACCCACAACTTAGATTTGGATAAGATGCCATCCACATAGTCCTCTAACACCTTATGCATAAAATCATAGAAATGGTGTTGCCCTTTAATATGTAACTCCATTTTTTTCAACCAAGATGTATTACAACATAGAAAAATATTCCCCAAAGTGTAGTAAAGTAGTACGATGCTAGTCTTGAGAATTAATAATGATTTAATTATAGCTCAAGAATCTATCCATAAATGATAACACTCATGGCCAATGTTATCTAACATACAATCATATCAATATTAGGAAGAGATAAATCATCCTTGAGATCTATGCATTATTAAGATCCATAAAATCAATACAAATATGAATATGACTATCAAGTTTTATAATATATACCATATTGAATCTATCCAAGGTGAATAATCAATGTGTCTATCAAATCAAGCTTTAAACATCTTTTTTAATTCCTCTTTAACTATTAGTGCAACTTGAGGATGTGTCTTACTAATCTTTTGTTTGAAAATTTTATCTCAAACTCTAAGAAAATGTTATGCATCATGATGTTAGGATCAATGTCCAACATATCTTCATATTACCATGTAAAATATCTTTATAATCCTCAAGGAAATTGGTCATATTACATGGTTCATATTGGTCTTAGTAATCACCAAGTTTTATAATATTTTACTTAGTAGTTGGATGCATCTCTCTATCATATGCACCACTAACTATAATGGTATTATAATCCCCAATAAATAGCTTAGTAGGTAAACACTTAAGATTGCTAGCTTAAGTTGAATCTTCCTCAAAGTAAAAACAAACCTCAAAAATATGGGGAAATCACTATCAAGATGATATCTAAGTAGATCCTCATAAAAAAAAGGAATTCAACTAAATCTTCATCATTTATAAATGTGTTTAAAGAGGGATTAGTATCCATGAAGCCATCCCAAATGAAATCTAGGTAGACTAAAGGGAAAATATATGTCATCATTAATGGTGTGCGAAAATCCAATGCCCTTAGTATAATTCTTCTCAAATATTTTAATAAATTTATGAATGCCACCTTGTTAATTCAAACCTAATCCTCTCCCCTTATAACCTACTTTGTAAAATAGAAAATCCTTTGCTATCATGACTAGCCAATATAGATAAGGATAAATATTTCTCACGATCTAATGATTGCATTTGGATCTATGAAAGGCATCATCTTCATTAGAATGAGTATTTATACAAGAATCTAATTATGAAGTGATACATAAATTATGTTCACTAGAGCAAAGGGGAGGCTTGGTTATATTCTTTAGGAATCGGTGTATTGACATCTAATGAAACCTAATCATCCTCAAGATTAGTATGGGAAATATGATGGTTGGGGATAATTAGGGAACACATTTTAGGGCTAATCAGTTTTATTAGAGAAATCAATATTTTATCCTTTTCAATTACTTTACAAAATTTATACAAGTTACCATCAATTATCATCACATATTCTTTGATGTATATGAACTTGATTTTATGATAAAACATGGATGGGACAAAACCCATTGCATGAATCTATGATTGAACCAAAAGAATAATATACACTTAACAATTAGACATCACATGAAAAATAGTCTTACGAATAATTTTTTTAAAGCAATAAATAAAGTGATATAAAAAAAATTCTTATATAACATTATCAAATCCTTTTATTCTTACTTCAAATTTTAGAAGACTAAGAGTAACTAATTTGGATAACATTAAAAGTTGTTTTCTACAAATATTCAATTTGGATTTGTAGTCTACTAAAGCACTCTTTAATCTAATATCTCTACACCTAACCATATTATATAATGGTATATACTCATGAATCATGTGTGGGTGGCAACTCATTGTTAGAAGAAGATAGATGTGATAATACTCCAAAATGCCACTACATTGACATTTTCCAGTCTAGAAAATGAGCAACATGTGAAATCAATAAAGTTCAAGGATGGATATATGATATCTTTCAGTCAACTAGTGTGAGAATGTAGAGGATGAATATTCAGGTGTGGAGGTTTGTGTGATGCCTATGTGAATGGTGATCATCATTCATGCTACTCATGCACAAAATGTTCTTGATCATGAAAAGAGGCGTAGGATTATGTTGGACTGAGAAGAAATTTTAAAGTATTACAAATTTATTCATACTATGCAAGGAGGACAAAAGTGTGTAAGGAATTTGTGATTAATTTTCTTAAGGTTTAAGATTACAAGGGCGTCACTTCTTACATTAAGAAGCATATATATAAAGGTTCAAATTGTGTATGAATGGAGAGCTAGATTTGATAGTTATTTGTTAAGACTTTATAATTAAAAGTATAAGGATATTTTTTCAAAGGATTATTTTTCAAGTATTTTTTAGATGGAAATTCCTTTAATATTTTGGATTTAATTTTCATATTTGACAAATAAAAATTCAAATGTAATTATAAATAAGAATTTTTGGGGAATAGTAAACAGGAAGGAAAAATCATCGACAAATGCAAATAAGTTAATCAATTGAAATAATAGATATAATAAAGCCAAGGTTATTATTGAGGTAAAAGCACAAACCTATGTCACACTTTAAAAAAGAAATGACCAACACATAAAAAAATCAACTTTGACAACATAAAAATGATCTTTATGTTTTGTATACCAAAATAACATTAACTAATGAAATGTAGAACTCTTGATGATAATTTTAAAATAAAAAAAAAAATTGGTTTGATATATTTTTTTGTAAATTTAAGAGTAGATTTAAATTTGCTAAAAATTATAGTAAAAAGTGAGGTTGATGGGATGTCACAAAAAAAGAGCAAACAAAACTTTCTCCCTAATTTTTACTCCCCAAATAGCTAACTTCAATATTTGATGCATGGAAAAAAATGGATGAATATTTTTCATGGAATGTCGATTTTTGTTTAATTTTTTTATTATTTTTGAAAAAAAATTATATCTATTTGAAGAGCCTTCTTGCTACACCCCAAGTGATATTACCTATTTACTATTGCCTTGTTTGGTTAAATTGTTTGAATATATGAATGTGTTTTATGGATCTTTATATGAATGTGTTCAATGAATCTTGAATGGAAATGTGATCAATGAATGATTGATGCAATTTGGTATTTTATAATTATTCTAACTATGAAATGTATGATGTGCATATGATTATGTTGTGATCGACTAACTACTGTTATGATGTGTTAAGTTGAGTGCGAGAATAGTTTCAAACCTCCAAAAGAGAGGGGAAGTATCACTCAGGAGAAGAACTTGGTCTAGTGACCCTTAATGAGCCTAACTGAGCATTCACACACTCACGCCCTAGTTGGTCTATGTTGTTGTCAAGTTAGTTTTGAGAAAAGTTTTGGATGCAAATTTTTGGATTGAGGAATGTGATTAAGTCTTGATGTCGTGTGAAAGTCCTTGTGTGTTTATTGTGGTAACAATGAGATATATGCATAAAATGTATATATATGTATATATGTACATGTCTACAGTAGACTCATACATGTGAGTGAATACATACATGAGTGTACATAGGTAGACGTACCTATGAATGCTCATGGATGGATTACCCATATGCATGGGAATACTGATCAGACTAAGATAACATGTATATATATATATATTGTGTATATGTCAATCAATGGTTATGAGTATGAGTGTGTTTATAAAGATATTGAAATGGTATTATATATGTATGTATATATATATTATTAAAATATGTATGTTTAAATTAATATAGTTACATATATGGGTAAGTGCAAAAAGATGGGGGGCCAAAAAGTGGCCAATTTACTTTTTCATCCCGAAATAGCAAAAATGCGAACGCGTTATGAGTTGGTAGTGCTCATTGTATAAAAAATGCCTCAAAGAAATGAGGTATCACGATGATGTACATCACCATGAGACCCCATTTCTCTGAGGAATTTTTCATACAACAAGCACTACCTTGTTAATGTGTTTATGCCTTAAAGAAATGGGGTCTCACTTCTCTGTCTCTCTCCCTCCCTCCCTCCTCCCCTCTCTAATATTCTCTATCTCCCCCTTTTCTCTCTTCCTTCCTCCCACCCACCTTCCCTCTCTAATTTTCTCTATCTAACCTATCCATCTCTACCTCTCTCTCCCTCCCTCCTCTCTCTCAATCTCTCCACCTTCCTAAGCCTTCTCCCTCTATTACCTCTCTCTTTGCTTCCCTCTCTACTTCTCCCCCTTTCTCTCTCTCCCTTTCACCCTCTCTCTCAATATCCCAAACCCTATACCAAGTATCATAAATCATAATCCCTATACCCTAAACCCTACACCCTCAACCCTCGTCCCTATACCCTATACCATCAACCTTATAAGCTAAACCCTAAAAATTATCCCTCAACCATAAACTATATCGAATATCCTAAACCCTATCCCTATACCCTATACCCAATATCCTAAACCCTAATGCCTATATCATATATACTTAACCTTATACCCTCAACCCTGAACACTATCACTCAAACCTCAAACCTATACCTTAAACCCTAAATCCTACACCTTCAACCCTCATCCATATACCCTATACCATTAACCTTATACCCTAAACCTTGAACATTATCCCATAACCCTATATTTAAACCCTAAACCCTACACTCTCAACCCTTAACCCTATACTTTATACCCTAAATGCTACACCCTAAATCCTATACCCAATATCCTAAACCCTAATCCCTATACCATATACACTTTAACCTTATACCCTAAACCCTCAACCCTCAACCCTACATTCAAACTTGTAACCGAAACCCTCAACCCTAAACCCAATACCCTCAACCCTATACCGAATATCCTAAACCCTAATCCCTATACCCTATACACTTAACCTTATACCCTCAACCCTATACCTTAAACCTTGAACCCTAAACCTTCATCCCTCATCCCTATAACCTATACCCTCAACCTTATACCCTAAACCTTCACCCCTCATCCCTATAACCTATACCCTCAACCTTATACCCTAAACCTTAAATATTATCCCTTGACCCTATACTTAAACCCTAAACCCTATATTCAACCTTGTACCCTACACCCTAATCGCTAAACCTATTACCCTCAACCCTATAACCAATATCCTAAACCCTAATCCCTATACCTTATGCAATTAACCTTATACCCTTGAAATGTTGAACAATATCTCTTAACTCTTAATCCTATACCTTAAACCCTAAACCCTACACCCTTAACCATCATCCTTATACCCTATACCTAAAGCTTATACCCTAAACCCTAAAAATTATCCCTCAACCCTTAACCCTATAATTAAACCCTAAACCCTACATTAAACCTTGTACCCTAAACCTTAAAGCCTCCCTAAACCCTAAACACAATACCCTCAACCCTATACCCAATATCCTAAAACCTAATCCCTATACCCTATACCCTCAACCCTGAACACTATACCTCAACCATCAACCCTATACCTCAAATCCTAAACCCTACACCTTCAACCCTCATCCCTATACCCTATACCCTCAACCTTATAACCTAAACCCTGAATATCATCCCTCAACCCTATACTTAAACCCTAAACCCTCAATCCTAAACCCAATACCCTCAACCCTATACCCAATATTCTAAACCCTAATCCCTATACCCTATACACTTAGCCCTATACCCTCAACCTTGAATACTATCCCTCAACCCTCAACCCTATACCTTAAACCCTAAACCCTACACCCTACACCCTCAACCCTCATCCCTATACCCTATACCGTAAACCATAAACAATATCCCTCAACCCTATACTTAAACGACAACCTTACACTCTCAAGCCTTAACCCTATACCTTATACCCTAAACCCTATACATAATATCCTAAACCCTAATCTCTATACCTTATACCCTCAACCATGAACATTATACCTCAACCCTCAACCCTCAAACTTATACATAAATCCTAAACCCTAAACCCTCAACCCTAAACCTAATATCCTCAATCCAATACCCTTAACCATATACCCAATATCCTAAACCCTAATCCATATACCCTATACACTTAACCTTATACCCTCAACCCTAAACACTATCCCTTAGCCTTCAACCCTATACCTTAAACCCTAAACCCTCATCCCTCATCCCGATACCCTATACCCTCAACTTTATACCTAATATCCTAAACCCTAATCCCTATACCCTATACACTTAACCCTATAACCACAACCCTATACCTTAAACACTAAACACTAAACCCTCAACCCTCATAGGTGGAGAGAGGAAGAGGGGGAGGGAGAGATTGGGGAGAGAGAGAGAGGTTGGGAGGGAAAGGGGAGATAAAGATAAGTAGAGAGGGAAGGAAAGGTATAGGGACATGAGAGATAAAGAGTAGATAAGGAAGGATAGATGGAGGGAGAGGTATGGAGGGAGAGAGAGGTGTTGGTTCTCCAAATCAACAAACCAAATGAATCCTAAAGACTAGCCAATTTCTTATGTTCAAATTCAAAGGTGGATTTGGCCAACTATCAAGAAATGGAATTAACACATATTTCCCCTGCACTTCAGGCTCTATAGGACCTAGGGGGTGACCCTTTAGCAACATCTAAAGATCTAGACACACAATTAATAAGATTTTGCTTAACAAATGATGTTCTGACAAAAATATGCTGAGAAACATAAAATA